>PVJS01003240.1:0-77178 GCA_004027185.1 Glis glis
TGAAAAAAAAAAAAAAAAAAAAAAAGAAAAGAAAAGAAAAGAAAGAGGAGGCACATATAGTTACATTCCTTGGCCAAATTTATACAGCTAATAAGGTGCAACACTGGGATTCAAAATCAGGTGTGACTGACTCTGCTGTCTATTTAGCAAATGAGTTGCCTAAACATACAGTTGAAGTTCTCTCAGAAATAAATGTTTCCAGTGAAATTATCTGTGACGAGAAGTCACAGATGGACTCTGTTAAATTTGTTTTTAGCTATTGAATAATTTCTGGCTATATTTCACTTAATTCTGAAGAATTCCTTCAGGATCCCTTAAAATACACGCTGTAATTGGTGCTGGGAATTAGGAGTGATGTTATATAAGCTACTGTTATGGTTTTGATATAGAATGTCCCCCAGAAAAGCTCAGGCGCTGGCAATGCCGCAAGGTTCACAGGAGGGGTATGGGGTATTTTGGTCACAGCTACAAAAAAGCTAACACAGCTACCAAGTATTGTTTCAGCATGCTAAAATGGCACATATCTTTTGGATAATTGCAAATGCTGGTGTGGAAAAGACTCTACATTGTTAAGTTACTTATTTTCCTAAGAACATTTGGACAGACGTGCAGAACACACAAATTTTCAAACTGGTACCTATGTCTGAGGACAGATAACCACTTGGGCATTCACACAGTGAAGGCTTTGGTGCTGAAGATGTGGTGAGAGGCAGAGAACATTCTCTCTGTTCCATGGGGGCCAGGGGTGGTAGCTCAACCCAGGCTTTGTGAGTGGGTTAGAGGCAATGAGGGATTAAAAACTATGAAAATCATCACTATTAACTTGCTACAGTCCCTCTGAGGGCCTCAGAAGGGTCTTTCCAGTGAGGGGCCTTGAGGTTTAGCCTTCATTAGTTTCATGATGAGTCCACTTCTGAGCAGGTAACTATATTTCATTATTGTAAATGATAGAAGATGCCAACACCTTGGAGAACTACCTAACCTGTGGCTGCATGTGGACAGATAAAGAAAATTATTGCCTATTTTAAGTTTTAATATGCAACTGTTTCCATAGATACCTGATTAAATACCTATGCCACAATATATGTTCCAGAAGGATTTAGATCACCATCTCTGATACAGCAAATTCTTAGTTTCTAATTCAGTTGTTATGATTCCGTTGATGTTTTAAATTAATTAATTCATATATATGTATATTATACACTCATCCATTGAGATTTTTAAAGTATTGATTTTATGTTTTAACTTGGCATAGAACTGAACTTTTCACAGTTATTCAAGAATGTCATATTTTAGTAGCAATCAGAGTAGCTAATTTGGAGATTGAAAGAATGGTTAAAATTCAAATATGCATCCTTTCACTTGCAGTGTCATCAGGAGATTGTATATCCTCTTCAAATGCAACTCTTAAAAATAATAATAACACATATCTGTAGTGTATTTAGAGTTAAAAAAAAAACCCTACTTTCATGTGTATTGGCCCATTTTATCATCCACACAACTCTGAGAGGTGGGAATTTCTAAAATCCCATCATAGGGGAAGAAACTGAGGCCCAGAGAAGCAGCTTGTTTAAGACCAGCCTCTTTTGTCTCACAGGAAGTCAACCTGCATATTCTGACTCTGCTGCATCTCAGTTTGCAAAAAGGCATGACTGTCAGGCCAGAGCACCAAGAAAGAATTGGGTCAGAGACGGGAAGGCCTTTGCAGCACCACCTCTGCGAACTGCATGGAGAAACTGCTCAGGTCAGGTGTGAGCAGGTGTTGTCAGCAAGTCCCTCCTCCTTAGCTGATGGCTATCACTAACTGGCTAATGAGCAGAATCAGCGCTTTTCATTCTGGTGTTTAACTGTGAGCTTGTTTCAATTTTCTATTCATGAGTAGAACCCTTCTCATCTACACTGGGAAAGCACAAAATATCATGTTCAGCTGAGCTCACCTGGCCAATGTCTGCAATACTCATGCATTCATTAGTTTTCTCTTCTGTTATTTTAGTGGACAAGCACTAGCTCACAACTTAAGGTATAATCCAATTTCCTTTGATTTTTCTCTGTCTTTCCCAACTCTAAACATCTCAATTTGTTTCTCCCTATACTTATTTAAAATCAATTCAGTTTCTAGCCATCTGAGGGTTTTGATTTCTGTGGAATGCATTATTTCTTGATTAAAGAAAATGTCTAAGAGAGAGTACCAATAAATATCGACCACACCACTACCAACAATAGATCTTATTGGACACTTACTATGGGACAAGCTTTGTGTCTGAATCATGACTCCTCACAACTCGTGAGACAGGTATATGTTTATTGTCGCTATTTCACAAATGTGGAAACTGAGGCACAGAGATGCTAAATAGTTGTTCTGATGGCACGAAACAAGTGAAGATAGCAGTAGGATGTGAACCAAGGTGTCTGCATCTGGTTCTAAGCACCAGGCTCTGTGCTATGAGCCTGATGTGCAGTGCATCGTTTTTCTCAGGTGCAATGGATCACCTGGGACTATCCTAATCTTTTCCATGGCTCTAAAATCTATTATGAAATATCATTCACTGCACATTTATGCACGTGATAAGCTGTTATTAAGCAAATGTGTAGTAAATAACGAGTCTGTAGCAAGTGTTTTTGCTCTGCGCTGGGGCGGGCAGTGGATAAGCTTCACTCTGTCTTCACTGTGCTTGCAGACTACTTAGCTGGAAGACCAAAATTGACAGCAACAAAATACTAACGGCATTATGATAGAAATCAGCACAGGGCACCGCAGTGCCTCTTGCAAATTTGAAAGCAATGGAAAGATAATAGATGTGAAAACTGAAATGCTTTCAGCTGTTGGGGAGTCAGGATGTGTAAAGATGAAATATTTACATTCCAACAATTAATCTACAAATGAGGTGGCTCCCGTAGAGCTGAATTGCAAACTCTGTTGGACAATGGGAATGAAGAACGAGGTTTGTTGGAGTGGAGTGGGCATCAAGAACATCCTTTGCTGAATGTGGAAACTTCTGCAAAATCCAGCATCCAATTGACTAAAGAGGAAAGGGAAATGATTCTGCCACATTCATCAATAATGTTCACATACTTGGGGAAGGAGCATTGTGGGAAATGTTCCATAAATGATATTTTACTCATTTGATACAGTGTTACTGAATGTTTAAATAAATACCAGGATAGATGTTCTGAAGGGGAAAAATGCAATTCCTGCATGGAGGGAAGAACTCGCCATTTAGTGGGGGAGAGAAAGGACACGCCTGGTATTATTCTAAGACTAATTTGGAAAGTGCCAAATTTATGAAACTCCAGTTTACTCTGGAAAATTATATTAAAAAATCTAATCTTATTTTTAAAATTTTTTTCTGGCACCTAACTTAGGGCTTGAGCACAGTATGTATTCTAAAATGCACTCACCTAATTGGACAGTGATACTCCATTTGTCACCATTATGTACACTCTGAAGAGGGCGCTGAGAAAAAAAAGTCAATTAGTGTGGAATCTTGGTTGGATTTCAATGCCTTAGCTGAGTCCTGAATAATAAAGTGAAATCAATCAAGGGCACTGGATGTTCTCTGGATCAAGCTGTGCCTGAAGCTTGCTAGGAATGGAACCCATGCAGATCTAAAGCTGATTGGGGAGGATCACTGTTCACCTTGGAAAGAATGACCTTCTGTGGTTATTAGCAGTTTCTTGTACTCTGTGCATAGGTTAGGACAGAGATGGAAACTTTGGTAGGGAAAACCCACAAGAGCATTACCCCCCTCCCCCGTGAGAAAGGCACAGGAAGTTTCTAGAAGAATCCAGACCATAGATGCATCATTTGTGGTGGAATTCTTTTTTGGGAAGCCTTATTAGGATGAGACCCCATGAGCCTCTGTGCCTCTGCGTAGTTTCTCTGAGTAGCTTCACTGTGTCTTTTCCCTACATTAAAACCATCCTTCATATTTCCCTGTGTCTTTGTTTGTATTTCCATCGACTACATCACAGGTCTCTGTGACAACTGTGTGACTGGTCCTGGGTAGTTGGTAACATGAGGTGAGATGTTCTCCTTATTGCCAAGACCAAATTGACTTGAGTTTCCTGTCATTTGAGACAGAGGGTCTCCAGTGAGGGTGAGAGGGCCAGGGCCCTCCCGAGGGAGGGAGGGAAGGAGGGAGGGAGGGTATATGATGCGGCATGGATTGGTAGGAGATTTCACTGGGTATACACACTCTGAAGCAAGCCTCTCTAAGTCTAAAAACCAGCTGCAACGTACTAGCTGTTATTTAACTTCTCTGTTTTTCTTTTGTTTCCTCATCTATATAATGGAGGCAAAATTACTCTCCACCTTATAAGGTTTCTCTGAGGATTACATGAAGTAATCTATGTAAATTGCATATTAAAGCTCCTCACACTCAGTAAATGCTGTCTAAGGGTTCGTCATAGTTCATTCCATCTAGATAATATCTCAGGCAGGAGAGTAGTCACCAAGGAAGTGGATTTCATTCTAGAGGCAGTAGGAAGCTGTGTTAGTTTCTTGGTATTGCCATAACAACTTAGTACAAAATTTGGTGGCTTAAAACATTAAAATTTGTTATCTCATAGTTCTGGAGGTCAGAGGCCTGAGATCAAGGTCTTAGTCCATTTTGTGTTGCTAATAACACAGTACCACTGACTAAGTTATGAGGAATGGAGGTTGTCTTGGCTCGTGGTCAGGTCAAGGTTGAGGGGCCGTGTCTGTTAATGGACTTTGGGCTAGAGTCTCAAGGCAGCACCCATCCAAAAGGCAGGGAGTGGGTAATGAATTTGGACAAATGGCCTTAAACAGCTGACCCACTATTGAAATAAACTCATTAATTCGTTTATTACACAAATTGATTAATCCACTCATGAGGGCAGAGGCCTAGTCACCTTTTAAAGGTTCCACCTGGTCCTATCTCTTAACATCTCATAATAGAGGTTAAATTTCAACATGGGTTTCAGAGGGGAGAAACCATATTCCAACCATAGATGTAGGGTGGGTGTTTTCTGGGGGTTCTGATGGAGAAACTTCCCAGACACGGTCATGCTCCTCACTTCTGCTGGCTTTCAGCAGCCCCTGTAGGTGCACAGTCCCCATCTCAGCCTGTGTCCTCACATGATTCTCTCCTGTGTGTCTCCCTCCTCTGTCCCTGAGATTCTCTGAGATCTCCCCTATCCTAATAAAGTCATCCATCGTATTGAATGAGGGCCCACCCTAATATACTAAGATAGTTCATCTTAACTTGAATACATCTGTAAAGACCTATTTTCCCCCCCAAAAAATGTCACTTTCTGAAATTTGAGTGGATATAAGTTTTGGAGTTTTGGGGGGAACACAGTTCAACCCGGTATAGTAGTCACAGAGATGAACTGAGTAGATTCAGATTTCAAAAGGTTCGCTCAGGCTACAGTATGGTGAACAATTTGGAAGGAGTTAGGGGTTGTTAGAGTGATCCAGGAGAGAATTGGAGAAGGGAGGAGGGTCAGATAGGTGGGGGAAATATCAAAGATCACCAGGAAGCGGAACCAGCCACTCATAACTGGATATCATGGAGGATGGAGGGGACCAGTACTGTCTTGAAAAACTGGTGGACAAGTAATATTCTTCACTAAGATAGAAAATACTGGAGGAACAAAAGCTTTGGTGGGGGGAAAGATCAATGCCTGCTCAATAATCAAGAAGGAAATGATCATTTCACGCTATGCCAGGTTTCTTTTTTGCCTCGAGAACAGAGTTCTCAGTCTCTGTCTCAACTTTGTGTATCCCAATTGTTAATCAAGAATGGTTTCCATATTCTTAAAAGATCAACTTGTAATTTTTGGATTTTCATAAATAATTTACAGAATGGCATTGCATTGCAGTGGCCGCCCACATAACTGATTCACTAGCTTGTTCTATTGCGCGAGGCTTTCGGATGCTAAATGCTCTTTTCCAGCCCACCCCCCCGCATCTGCTGCATCAGTTGTGTCCTCTCTTTACCACAAGGCAGCGATGCACATTTCCAAATCTGTTTATGCCGTCGTATTTGCCATCGCTATAACCGAATTTAGTCGAGTATGGTGTAAACAACAACATACGAGTATGAAAAGAAAACAAGTTTTTGTTTCTATGAAAAATAAGCTGAACGCTAGGGAAAAACAGCAGAGTTTTATTTTAAAAACATTGCTTTCAAATGAGGTCTGGGCAAGGCACTTGTAAAAGATTTGGAGAAAAAAATTTTTCTAAAATGGTTTTGCACTAAGGTTACTCTGAAAGTGCTTTTAGATCCCCCCTTTTTTAAATGATTGATCCATTTTGGGTGTGGCTTATGCAAAATAGCGGATGCAGAATTCTAGTCCATGGACCCAGACTCAAATTCAGATAAAATATGTGATTTTTAGACCTGGGTCATTTTAAAAAATGCCAATTTTATTTTTCTCCTGCTCTGTTCTACTACCAATTTTTAAATGTGCCTTCGGCTGTATCGAAGCTATGGAACACCTTCCCTTCCCTTCAACATTTTCTGGCTGGACTTAGGCTTCCAGTTCCAGTTTCTTTAATCAAAATTCTCAGCACAGATTTATGAGCTAAAAAGGCCCCATGTGGCTCGCTGGCTGCCCCTCAGCTTCTCCAGGCTGGATCAAAGGTGCTGAGAGCTGGAGAGGTGATTGATTTCTTCCTTCTCTTCTTGACTGCCTCTGGAAATGTTAACTGTATGCAAATGAGTACAGGGTGATGGCCTCTCTTTGAATCTGGGGGAATGTTTAAAATCAGTACTGCTCGTAGATGCCAAATCTGAATAAAAACACAAATAACAAGAAGGAAATTGTAGTCAGTAGAATCAAGCGTCTTCCACTGTGACACGCAGGAGGGACCTGGGTTATGCAGTAGTGAGAGGATCAACTATGACTCCCCAATGTTCATTGATCAAGGCCTTACTATGCCAGTCAATGGGTCAGGTGTTTTCTATATATTTCTTCATTTCCTCACGCAGCCTTGAGATGAAGGGGCTATCATCTTTGACAGGTGAAGGGTTGAAGGTTTGGAAAGTTTAAATGGTATACCTAAGGTCACCTAGATATGGAGTTAGAACTAGGAATCAAATCCAAGTTTGTTCTTCTTCATAGCTGCCACTCCTTCCACCATCCAAGAAAATGCAAATAATGCACTGGAACGATTGCAAAGAGCCAGACAGGTAAGTGGGATGCAGGAGTTGGTGTGGTACCCTCATGGAGTAAACACAGCCCTTCGGCAATACAGGAAGATCAAAGGCCACTCACACGAGGACTCTGCTCACTGTTCTGTACCTCCCTGGCAAACAGAGGGAACTCCGGTGCTGACCCTCATACGGGGCAGAATGTGAAAGCCCCCTGTCAACTGAAAATGTCTAGGTGTCAAGGCAAAAGAAACAACTTATGGCTGGAAACATTGGAGGAGGCTTCTTAAAGGAGGGACATCTGAACATCAGATTGGTGAGATTTTCACAGAAATAGCCCTGCCATTTGTAGAGTTAGTTTCTTACAGTTGAAATAACACTTTTTTCAGGCATTATGTTATTTGTCTCTCAAAACACCCCCATGGGTTAGGGCAGGAATTATCATTTCCAATTGAGAGATGAAACACACACAGAAAGTGGTTCAATGAGTTGCTCAGTCATACCAGCAAGTTAGAAATAGAATGAGACAAGCAACTAAGCCAGTGCTACCCAGTAGAAATGCAATGAGTCACATGCGGGATTTAAAAATCCATAGCGCTTCCATTAGAATTTACAGAGTTGAAATTCATTGTAATAGCATATTCTACTTAACCAAATATACCCAAAATATGAGCTTGATGTGTAATCAATGTGGAGTCAGTGGGTAAAGAGTTATTAGTGAGATTATTTTATATTCCCCCTTTTTATATTGTCTTCAAAATCTTGTGTATATTGTTTTACATTTATAGCCAATTTTAATTTAGATGCTCAAGGTCCACATGGGGTTAATGGTTAATATTGGACAGAGCAGAGATTTTATGACTCCTAGTCTTTCTATTTTACTAAACCACCTTACAAATATAGAGAGATAAGAGAATAGAGCATCCCATGCCAAGACAGCAATAGGAGCATGCCTTTTGAGGGCCCGTCAGGACACAATTGATACCTCTAAAGGAGTAGGGAAAGAAAGTTTAGTAAAGAGTTAAGATAACCAACCATAGTGGGAAAGCACCCTCAGAAATCCTGCCACAGGAAGAGCATTTTCCAAATCTTTTTACTCTCAAATATTTGTGGGTGAAAGGATATTTGGGAAATCCAATTAATAGTAATTATTATATGTCTATTGTCTCTGATTTTCTTTCCAGTTTGTTTTTCATCTTCTGGAACCGCAGCTATTGTGAAGAACACAAACATCTATAACATCTCAAAGAATTCATAGCATAGAGCCAAAATAAGGCAAAGGCATAGCAGAATATATAGAGAGAAATTAACTCCATAAAGAAATGTACAAATGAAACACTCATGGAGGTCACAGCCGGGGGGATCATAGAGGGTCTTTGTGGCAGAGATGACATTTGAGCTGAGCTTTGAAGGATGGATAAGATTGATGGATGAAAAGAAGGTCATACCAGGTAGGGAGAAAAACATGAGCAATGGGGTGAGCATGGTAAGTTAAGCGGAATGTATAGAAAACAGTGAAGATTCTAGTATAAACTAAAGAATAATGAATATGGGATGTGTTAATAACAGCAAAGGCTGAAACGTATGGATGGTCCGTGGGCAGCCTCAAATGTAAGAGATGGAGAACAGCAGAAAACTAACTGACTGGCAGGAGACTGAAGGGGTTTTGGGGATATAGTGAGAAGACCCATCTAGTTGGTGCAGAAGAAAGAAATATTCTGAAGTTCTGCCACTTTTAGGTCATCCTTGATTCTTCCATGAATAAGTGCATGAATGAATATATAACAAAGCTCTGCCTTACTAGTTAACAGTATCCATAGTTTAAACAACAATGTCACAGATGCTATAAGGCACCAACATGAATCAAACCAGCCAACTCAGAACTCAACAGGAAAACCAACGTTCTCATCCAATCTATTGTCCGAATCACTAGTTCACACTACTATTGTCTAACAAAGATATTTAAGTTAAATTGAATTGCTTTAATAAAGCTAAAACATCTGCTGCATTTAAAAATAATCTCCCTGCTGCTGTAACATATGGTGTCATCCGAAACTTTGTGCCAGGGCCCCTAGAGCTTCTGAGATACCTCAAAATGCCATGATTATCATAAGGAGGTTTATGCAATTCTCAAAGCTAAAAGAAAAACAATTAATTCACTTTAATATTTAAAACAAATATGGGCCATTTGGATCATTTGGGAGGAGAAATGGGATTACACAAACCACAATAATTAGAATCTAACTCCCCAAAGAGAGATGTTCCAAGATGTAGCTTCCAGATGGAAAATTCCCCCAGCAGGTCTATTTAAGATACATGTTCAGCCTGTCCCAGTGTCTCCTGAATCAGATAAGAGATTTCCCTGCAACCAAGTTTTTAATGGGGCACGGTGGGCACAGGTCTCTTTACTTTCATGTAGAAGAGTTATTTCAATATTCATGTAGGTAGAAATGGAGCCAGGAACCAATGTTTAAGTTCAACATAACTCATTTAAATGGCTATTAATCAGAAGATCTTATTTTCCAGCCACTGTGCTAGATAAATCCCAGAGAATCAGATGAATTCGATTCTAGTTTAACTAGTTTTTAGTGGTCATAGAGCATAAAAAATGTAGGTTATTGAATGTCATAAAGTGCAGCACATTCTCTAATAGTGTTAACTCTCACGGCCTGATGGAGGCATAAGAAAAGCATGGCCCCTCTACCCGGGGATAAGAACCAGCCTCGTGGGAGAAGGGAGCCTGGAGCAGAAGAGTAGAAACACAGTAGGAGGGAGGTGGGCTTTCCAGGCTGAAAGAACCACATGGCACAGGGTGATGTAATAGCATGCAGGGTGCTCATGGTCATGTGGTGTGGTGTGAGAGGAAGGGGCTAAGGAAGAACCTGGGGAGACAGGGAGTTAGATCCTGAAAGGCCTGTTGGGCCACACGTGGGGATTTAGCTCAACATTGGTGTGAACTGGTGGCACAGACACAGCTTGAACAAGAAAGTCAGGCTTGAGCATCTTGACTTTCATCCTGATGGGAGAGCTATCCTGCAGTGATGAGTGACAACCATGTCATCATCACAGCGTCCTCCTGGATATGCCTGGAGAAATTACTCTGTCATGGGCTAGGAAATGTCCATCCTTGATCCACACCTGAACCCTTGGAGGAAGCATCATCATTACGCACATCCTAGACCCACATAATCAAGGTCTCTAGTGGGGAGCCATTTACCTAAGTTCCCACAGCCAGGAAACACAGGAAGTGGGGTTGCATTAGATTCTTCCAGATATGGAAGGATTTTCTCTCAACACCTTCATGGCCCTGGCACTGAACCAGGCCAGGACTTTGAGATGGAGAAAAGATTAGAGGGAGAGAAACTGGAGACAACAAGAACAGATAGGAGATGATTCTATGTTCCACATTAGTTGCAATTGGTGGTAACATTTAAAAGAAGAAGAAGGAAGGGGAGGGAAGCGGTTTTTGCCTTACTAAGGGAAGAGGCCAATATGCGCTCAACTTCTCACAGCTGACCATCTAAATTAAAAGTGTCATTAAGGGAATTTCTACCATCGACCATATTTACATATGAGAATATACCAATGTCAATCTTAGTTCTATGTGGGAGAGGGGAGGGGGCACCAAGTGCTGCGTGTATGTATGCTAATGTCAATTTGATTTCCATTGTGATGTGAGACTATAATGCACCAATAAAAGCACATAAAAATAAAAGTGTCAGCATTTAGACCCATTCTATAGCTTCTGCTTGGTGGTGTGCCAGCTACTATGGGAAGAAGGTGAAATGTTATAAAGTTGAGCATCACCTACAAGGAACTTAGTGAAAGCTTAGTTAAAAATGTTTTGAAGAGACATTGAGCAAAAGGTTTTCACATTTGCTGGTTCTTTGACACCAAGGTCTATGCATTCAATTTCAGGATAGCCAAGGAAAAAGCTTGTTCTCCTTCCAGACCTGATAAAGCCCACAAACCAGGAGCTGATTGTTAGTCACTGTGATAGACCCAGTGCCCAGCAGAGCTCCCTATGCATAATAGACCTTCAATAAACAAGTTAATTCAGGACCCAACAAGTCATTTACATTTTTCTTTTGTATCCTGCCACAAGAAAAAGCCAGTGCTTGAAAAATCCCAGAAAACTTGACCATTTCTATGGAATATGACCTGTTTTTTCCCTTAATTTATAATTGCAAAAAAATGCTCTAAGTATCCTTTGGGATAATTATCTAAAGAAAAGGATTTACTGTCATTTAGGCCTTTATAGAGACTCCTTCGCAGGGCATAGAATTTGTAACAGTTAAAGCATTATAATTAGCTCCGATAAGAGGTAAAAGGAGATGAATTCATCAATGACACATGATATTTTAAAAGGTAGGGCTGGATCCTAATGATGAGCTCTGATTGCTGTTTACCTAAGGAGAATCGCCATTCTGGCTTACCTCCATATAAATAACCCTAGGTTATTTCAGCGGAGACAAGCCAATTTATAATGTTTTCTCAAATGAGCCCTCTTGGGCCTGAGCTATGTTGGCTGAATCATATACATAATTATGCACAATGATGCTAATAGAAACTTCACTGAGCAGCAAAGGCATCGGCACACAATATTTCCAACCATTAAGGAGACTTTCCGGGCAGGGTATTATTATCCCCTTGCTACGGACAGAGAAACAAAGACTCAGAGCTTGCTCAGGCTCACTAAAATAGTAACTAAGCAAAGATTTCAAATCCCGGGCAGCCTCATTTGAAAGTCTGTGTCTTCTCTGCTAGACTACACTGCCCATCTGCCACTGAGGAGGTTCTCAGGGATACGGGAAACCAGCAGCCGGGATCAGATGTCCATGGAAAGTAACTTTAGCACAAAGTGCTACAGAGCTAGCTGTCTTAGATACTAGAGGAAGGAGCCTGTCAATATTCCAGAGATACTTGATCACAGTGGTGAACATGGAACTACAGGAACTTATAGCGGATTTTCCTTAATTCTCGGAACAAAGAACCTCGCACCAAAACATAGTCTTTTCTTGTATTTCATCCATGAAAACAATGAGGCTGATGTACAATCTGCATTGCTTCATATGAAATATCTCCTTTGAGGCAAATACAGTGCTGAAGAGAAAGATACTGCCCATGTATGGAACTAGGGCTGAGAGTCAGACAGCTCAACCAGATAGTGAGAGAATCATGGCTCAAACCCTAGTGGACTTTTCACTACAGTTGAATCATCACTTGTTCTCATTTCTATATTATTCTTTTCTTCCTCCTTCTACCCTGTTAAAAAAAGATAGTGGAAGATAAGATGATTTCACTGTGTTAGATTACTGGGTCATAATCATTCTGAGACACCCAACTGAAGCATGGGAAAAGAAAGAAGAGACTGATGAATGTGATAAGACCATCATTTTCGGAATCTCCAAATTTTCATAAATGCTGCAGAAGAGGCTTTCCAGACAAGTCACCCACAACACAGCTCCTGTTGTGATAGAGCTTCAAGAAGAGTTGAATCAATTATTAATAGGGCAGTATTCTCTGAATTGGCACAAGTCCCATGGAAAGAGTGATGTACCAGCCTTGGCAACAGCTCTGTTTTGTCCGGGAACATAACACACAGTCCTGGGAGACACTCACATCTATTGTACAAAGTGCTTTCTTCCTTGAAGTTATTTTTCTAAATTATTTCAAGAGCTATTCAGAGAAACTACAATAAAACTATTAATGAGGTTCTATAATTGCTTCAGGCATTAACTTAGAAATTCCCTATTCTGAATCCTATGATGACAATGTAGGACCTGCAAGTTCAGGAGTCTCCTCTATGCCCTTGGTGATACTATATGTCGGTGGGAGGCAAGTATTGGCAAGCTGAGTCCAACCTGTCTTCCTCCTCCATTATCACACAGACCTAGATTCACTCACTTCAAAGATTCATGCTTTCCTAATGACTTGATCAAATTAATTGTCAAGGGAATATTGAGTCTTTTACAGGGCTTTTGTTTGTAACTTCTTAAACCACCATTTCACATAGTTTAAAATAACAAGAGTGTCATAGTATATAAATAAGATATACATGAAGATATAGAGAGCCCAATATGGTGGAATGAATACACTTGTTATGCACAGAATTCCCACAAGCATGTAAACTTAATAGACTACATGTTGATTCTAAAACCAATTTCCAACACGTTTTTGATATACTTCTTTAATAATTAATTTCAGAAGTAATAATATGAAGGGATTTTGAACATATGAACAGTTTTAAGAGGAACAAGTCTTTATTCTTTGAAAGCTCATTTAATTTTGGAGAAACATATCATTTGAGAACAAACGTAGTATTTAAGTCTCTAAAACATCCACCCAACCAGGATGTCCAAGACCCTTCTTTATTTCAAACTCAAGGAACAGGAGCTCATTGCTTCCACCCCTACTCCCATCAAACCTCCTTCGCCTACTCTATTCTTTATTCTGAGGTTGGCATTAGGTCCATAAAATTTATTTTGCGAAATATTTCTTCTGAAAACCAGGATGAAATATTAGAGATTAGAAATGTACAAAATTCCCCTAAGAGTTTACCATAAAATTTAAATTCTTATGCAGCGAAAAATTCTATCTGTAATAACAAGTAATACTTTCGAAGGAGGAGGTAAAACATTAGAATGTAGATGATAGTAAGGAAACATGACCTTGGTCATTAATACAGATTTTAGTCAAAGGTGTCAGAAAACCTTCACGACTACAATTGTTTTATTTCTTGAGGGGAACAATTAATTGAATGTAGAGAATAAGACCGACTTAATTGACCTGTAAGTCTAACATAACTATTTTAGACTCTGGAATCCCATGACACAATCTTTAAGAGAGCGCTTTCAAGTTAGGATGTGTTTGAGAGGAAGAGAAAATGTATATGTGACTCAGAGACTGTCTGGGTGATACTGGGACACACAGCCTTGCCAGTTGGTACCTGTCTTTGGTTCTCTGTCTCCAGGCGCAGCCTGGCCTCCACACACCTCCGTGTCTCCAGAAAGGCTTGGCGCTGGGCCCGGTCTGACAGGTAACTGATGAATATCCCAGCTGTGTTCATACACATGAATAGCACTACCTGGGCCATGACCTGAAACAGAATGTTAAAGAAAGCCTGGTCAGGTGATTAAAACAACAAGTGTTTGGAGACAAAGAGGAAAATAAATGCAGGTAAGTAAGTAAATAAATAAAATGTCAAAGATAAATCTTAAACTGGGGATGGTGGCACACACCTATAATTCCCAGTACTTGGGAGGCTGAGACAGGAGGATCGCGGCCAGCCTCAGCTATTTAGTGAGGCCCTCTGCAACTTAGTGAGACCCTGTTTCAAAATAAAGAATAAAAAATAGGGCTGGGGGTGTAGCTTGCAGGTCGAATGTCCCTGGGTTCAATCCCCAGTACTGAAAAAAAAAGATAAATCTTAAACTGGGCATGGTGGGGAATACCTGTTATTGCAGTACTTGGGAGGTTGAGACAGGAGGATTGCAGGTTCATAGCCAGCCTCAGCAACTTAGTGAGGTTCCCGGCAACTTAGTGAAATCTCGTTTCAAAATAATAAATGAAAGAGTGCTGGGGATGTAACTTGGAGGTAGAATGCTCCTGAGTTCAATCCCCAATCACCAAATGCACAGACACACAGACACAGGCACAGATGCGCGCGCGCGCGCACACACACACACACACACACACATACACATACACACACACGGTAAATCTTAATGTAGTAATACAAGATTTTCTAGCACATTCACAGAGCCATGCCTTCATTCAGATCTCCAGTCAAATGTCGCCCTTCAGAGAGGCCTTTTTTGACCACTCTGTTCAACTTTTGTAAAGGCAAAAAGTTACAGATTCAAGAAACTCGGCAACCTCCACTCAGCCTAAATGTAGGCACAGCTATGCCTGTGCCTATCATAGTCAGAATGCTAACAAAGAGATCTTGAAAATCGAAAGACAGTCACATAGAGGGGACGACTCAAAAGTGATGAGAATGATTTTCAGGTTAGATATAAAGAAATAATCTATGTGTTATTTGTAAGAGATACTCTTAAAATATACAGATATAAAAAGTTTGAAAGTCAAAACAAATAAAGTTGGTTTTGTTGTATAAATACCAGATGAGAGAAAAAAGCATTACTAGAGATAAATAGGGTCACTACAATGATAAAATATTTAATTCAAAAAATGTTTAATTCATCAGGAAGACATACAAATTTTGAACTTGAACATATATATAATGTAGCCTCAAAAATACAATGCAAAATGAGATATGAATCTATATAATCATTTATAAATCTATCATCATAGTGGTCTGTTTTAATACATTTTTCAGCAGTTAATATATCAAGCAGATAAAAATATCATCAAAGGCAGAGACAATTTCAATAGTTCCTATAATTAACAACCTTGAAATGAAACGTAGTGTCTGACAATTAGATAATACAAATTCTTTCCAGGCACATATTTAAAATTATAAAGTGGTATCTTACAATAGGACCTGAAGCTAACCTCAGCAAATTTCAAAGAACTGTTATCATATAAATACATTTCATGACTACGATGTAATCAAGACCACAGATTAAAACTCAGTAGTCCTCATTGTGGGATTTACACTCAAAATGCTTCATTTAAAAAAAAAGATTGAAAACAAATGTATTGGCCATTCAACTTAAGGGTTTAAATCTATAGAAGGAAGAAAAATAATAAAATAGGAGCAGCAAGTAATGAAATAAGATACATAATGATAAATAAGATTGATAAAGTCAGTAGTTTGCTCTCTGAAGACAAATAAAACAGAAACACTTCCTACAAGCTTAATAGAGAGAAAAGGTGCAAATACTCAACATTAAGGATAGTGAATTGGGCAACTAAAGATATTACAGAAATCAATAGGTAATAAAAATACACTATGAACTTTAATGCTAATAAGATCTTAAACGGAATTGAGGCACTTTTGAAAATATATATTTGCCAAAGCTGAATCAAGAAGAAAGGAGAAAAATTGAACAAATGTAATCATAATTAAAAATCTTTCCACAAGGGAAGCAACCAGTCCTGATAGCTTCATCAGAGTGCTCTACAAGCAAATGTGGAATAAATAATTTAAATCTTTTATCTCTTCCAGAGCATAGAAAATAGAGAACAACTCAGTTTATAAGGCTAATGTAATCTTCATACCTAGCAAAACCAATACAGTTGATTAAAAAGTAAATAAAAGGTGAAGCCCACAAATAAACTTGGAGGGTAATTCTTATACATAATGATGGCAAATAGAAGCCATCAATGTATAGAAAAGATAATTCAAATTGACATTGATTTTTTTCTCAGGAATTTGTTGGTAGTTTAACATTATTAAATCAACTAATGTAATTCACTATATTTACAACTTTTAAAAGCCATAGAATCAGCTGGGCATTGTGGCGCACACCTGTAAACCCAGAACTAGGGAGGTTGAAACAGGAGGATCACAAGTTCAAGGCCAGCCTCAGCAACTTAGCAAGACCCTCAGCAACTTAGTGAGAACCTGTTAAAAAAAATAGGGCTGGGGGTATAGTTCAGAGGTAGAATGCCCCTAGGTTCAAAACAAAACAAAACACGAAAACAAACAAATCCCATAGAATCATCCCCAGGTACGGGGAAAAGGAGTGTTAATAAATTTAAATATCCTTTCATTTAAAAAATTCTGAATTGCATCTCTCTGATTCCTAATGATGTTGAACATTTTTTTTCATATATTCATTGGCCATTTGTATTTCTTCTTTTGGGAAGTATCTGTTTAGTTCATTTGCCCATTTTTTTTTTGATTCGGTTATTTTTTTTTTTAGCAGTGAGTTTCTTGAGTTCTTTGTATATTCTAGATATTAGTCCTCTATCAGAGGAGTAGCTGGCAAAGATCTTCCATTCTATCTGCTCTTTCTCTAGGTTCTTTATAGTTTCCTTTGCTGCACAGAAGCTCTTCAGTTTAATGAAGTCCCATGTATTAATCCTTGTTTTAATTTCTTGTGCCTTTGGGGTATTGTTGAGGAAGTTTTTACCCTTGCCTATATTTTGGAGTGTTGGTCCAATGCCCTCTTCAAGTAACTGGGTACTGGGGGAGAGCTCAATGAGTACTGTGTGAATGAGTACTCTATCACCCTGACCTTCATCAAGATGTATGATTACAGTGCATCATTAAAATAAATAAAGAAAGAAATTCTGAAATTAGAAGTCAACTTTCCTAATCACTATGTATGACACCCACAGAAAAAAAGGAAAAACACCTTAAGAAAATATGCTACTTAGTGTAAAAATTTGAAAGCATTAACTTAAAGATGTGGATGCCAGTTATCACAAAAGGTATTCAACATCAATCTCAAGTCTGGTCACCTGAATAGGGCAAAAAACAATAAATAAATAAATAAATAAATAAATATAGTAAAGTGTAGAAAGGAAGAGTTACACTTCATTATTTGCAGATGAAATGATTATCCATACAGAAAATCCCAAAGACTCTAGAGGAAAATTGTTAGGATGAGTGAGTTAAGCAAAGATGCTGAATCAAAATAAATTTTAATTGCATTTCTTTATGCTCAATGACCCATAACAAACAGAAAATGAACTTTTTTGTGGTACTGGGGATTGAACCCAGGGGCATTCTACTTCCGAGCTATACCCCCAAGCGCTATTTTTTATTTTTATTTTGAAACATGGTCTTTCTAGGTTGATGAGAATCTCACTACTTGCTGAGATTGTCCTCGAACCTATGATCCTTCCTGTCAGCCTCCCAAGTACTGGGATTACCAGCATGCACCACTACACCCAGCTCAGAAAATGAACTTTTATCTATTATCTATCTATCTATCTATCTATCTATCTATCTATCATCTATCTATCTGTCTATCTATCTGTCTGTCTACCATCTATCATCTATCTATCTATCTAACATCTATCTATCTATCATCTGTCTATCTATCATCTATCTATCCATCCATCTTTCTGTGTATTTGTATATTATCAAATCATGAGATACCTAGAAAATTACCTATAAAAATACATACCAATCCTTAATTGAGAAAATAACAAAATTTAATTAAAATTAATCAAAGAAGGCCTAAATAAATTCAGGGTTATATATCATCTTATGAATAGGAAATAATTACTGTAGTAAAGATACCAAATCTCAAATCTCAGCAGGTATCCCCTCCAGTGGAATTTAAGATGATTATAAAATCCATATGGAAGGTCAAAGGGTCAAAAACACACAGGATATTCCTGAAGATGAACAATATGGGAAGACTTGTAGTGTGAGCTATGGAGACTTATTATAACACTACAGTATTTAAGGTACTATTTGTATTATAATACACAAATTCATTAGTGGATGTGAACTGAGAACATAAACACAAACTTGACAATTGAGTGCTGCAGGTCTAAGGAGAAAAGATGGACCTTTCAACAAAGGGTGCTGAGAAAATTTGTTATCCCTTTAATAAAATGAAATAAAAGTAAGTTCCTGCCTAAATCATATAAATAGAAATACATTTAAGTTAAAATCTTACACATGAAAGGTAAGACTTATAAATTTTTAAAAGATAAGCTATGATAATACTTTTATTACCCTGAAGGGTTATTAAAATAGATCACAAAGAAGATGAGCATGGTGGTACATGCCTGTAATCTTAGCTATACAGGAGGCTGAAGCAGGAAGATTACTAGTTCAAGGCCAGCCTGGGCAACTTAGCAAGATTCTCCTGTGTCAACATAAAAAATAAAAAGGACTCAACAATGTAGCTCAGTGGCACAGCACTTGTTCAACATGTGCAAATTCCTGGGTTCCATCTCTAGGACCACAAAACAACAACAACAACAAAAACCCCACAAAGAGTAGAAGGCATAAAAATAGATTAATATACTTATTAAATTAAAAGTAAGAATTTCTATTCCACCAATAAAATAATGAAAAAAAAAACTCCCCATCTACAAACTGAGAAAAAGTATTTATGACACAACCAGCAAAGGGTTAACTTTTATCTCATGAATTTGCATAAATATAGAAAGAAAATATAATGCTACAGAAGACCAAGGCAAAAGAGTTAAACATGTATTTCAATGACGAGAAAATACTAATATGAAAATAAATGCAACATTATTAGTAAACTAGGAACTATAAGTTAAAAATCATAATGGGAGACCATTCCACACCTACCAGGTAGTTCTTAAAAAGGAAAAAAATGGGGCATTGTAAATTGGCAAGGATGCTGGAGGGAATTTGAGTAGATGCGGCTACTTTGGCCTTACACATAAATATTTAAATTGCACATCCCTACGATTGCACCTTCACACCCATACCTCAGCACCACCTCTGCAAGTGTACCCAGGAGACAAGCCCAGGATGTGCAGAGCAGCAGTTTTCACCCGGGCTTGGAACGGAAGTAATCTGAACACCCATCAATAGCAGACAGGATAAACATTTTGTGATGCACTACAATGATTAAATCTCACTTAGCAGTGAAAACAACCAGTGTATACATCAAAGTAGATAAGCACAGAACATAATATTGAGCAAAAAAGTGTGATTTTAATGATATAAAGTTTAAAAACAAAACCAAACAATATGTTGTTTATGGATATGTGAGATAGCATAAATGTCAGTTTTGTCTCAATAAATTGTCAGTGATCAAACACTTAATAATATACTACTCTGGCTAGGTTGTGGGGAAGATAGTCACTCTCACACTTACCTAGTTGGAGAACATATGAATTTGGCATTATCTATAAACATCCACAACATTCCCTCTCGTTAGCCAAGAAACTCCTTCTCTAGGCTCATTTTGCAAATATCACCACCAGGTTGCAAAGATCAAAGGATATAATATTGCTTATGATGGCACATTATTGGGAATGACAAGTGGCTATAAACATAGGATTGGTAAAATTATAAATCCATGTAATTGAATAGGATATTAAAAATGGAAAAAAAGCAAAGGACTATCGTTTGCCATTATTTCACATGCACAGACATGGGAAATGTCTATGAATGAATGAATAATTCTGGAAAAAGAAGCTGAAGCTTCAGTTTACAATCACTACCTTTTGTATTTTGTATATGTACCTACTGAAATAGGGAGAGTAATTGGGATTCAAGAGGGACTTTCAATGGTGGAGGAGAAACCCCAGTGGAGCGATGGAGGTGGTCTAGGTGAGGGTGGTGGTAGGCGGGAGGGAGAGTTTATAAAGGAAACACTCCCATTGATGTTACGTACATCTGTGAATTTATCAATACCAATCTCAATATCATGTACCGGGAATGGGAGGAGGGGGAGGAAGCCGGGGAGAAGCTCACCAAGTGTTGTGTGCATGTATGCCCCTAACACTCTGAGCCTCATTATGACGTGAGACTACAATGCACCAATAAAAGTATATTAAAATATGTAGATTTTAGCTAGGCGTGGTGGCACACACCTGTAATCCCAGTACTTGGAAGGCTTGGACTGGAGGATCACAGGTTCAAGGACAGCCTCAGCAAGTAGTGAGGTGCTCATCAATCTAGTGAGACCCTGTTTCAAAATAAAAAAATAAAATTGGGCTGGGGGTGTAGATTGGAGGTAGAATGCCCCTGGGTTCAATCTCCAGTCACACACACACACACACACACACACCAACTTCCTATCAGGACACGGAAGCCTACTTGATTCATCAAGCTCTTTTTGTGCCACTTCCTTCCCTCACCCTCTGCTCCACCCAATCTGGCTTCACTTTCAATTCCTCCAGTAGGTTTTTCCCATCTCTGGGCCATTCAGATGCCTGCCCCTCTGCCTTGGACACCCTTCCCCAGACTTCTTGCTTTGCAGATCCCTCTTGTTCTCCAAGTTTTGAACTTCTTATAGTTTCCTCAGAGATGATCCTCGATCACTTTATCAAAATAAGACTCCTCTGTTATTCCTTATTCTTGCACCTGTGCACTTGTTACAGATTGTTATGATATATTTATTTGCTTGCGTGCTTGGTTGATGTGCATCAGCCACTCTGGGTTTTTAGTTTTACCTACACAGAGTTGATGTTTGTTTTAGCCACTGATTGGCAAGTGCTCGGCATAGTGTCTATGAATGGATCAGGACTTAATAAGTGCTAGAGAGGTGATGAATGAACACATGAATGAATGGTTTCCTACGTACCAGTAATCATCATTTAGAAGATATGATAGAGCAATGATCTTACTCATAATAGCAGTGATTAGGTAAAACATCACAGCATGTCCTTAATAAGAACAACATCAAATGTGTGAGAGCTAGACAAGGGTGAGAGAACACGCATTCACAAAAGATGGAGCCATTTCTGGTAAAGGAATGCTAACTATGTAAATACTACCTGACTTGCTTTACAGTTCTAAAATTATTATAATTAAGATCCCACGTGAAACTTTCATTTGAAACTTGGAAGATGATTTAAAAGTATAACTGAAAGAATGCCTGTATTGGAATACCAAGTACATTTTTACAAAAAGGAATTCGAGTGGGTCTTGCCCAGCTGGAAGGTGAGACGTGTCTTGATGATGCAATGATTAAAACTCTGCAGCAAAGGAGAAAAACTCAGTGGAAGAATTAATGGAAGGAAATCAGAGTGCACAATACAGAAATAGGCCGTAGAAATCATAATGAGTTTGTGTACAATGCACACAGCTCAGGACTCAGTGGAAAAAAGAATTTCTCCTAAAAGGTCAACTATTAGAAAAAAATTTGATTTCACCTCATACTATGTGCCAAAATAAATGCCAATGGATTAGAATTAAATGTGGACAATGAGACTCTAAAAAGGGGGAAAGAAAATAAATGGGAATGTTGCTCTCATCTTCTAGGCAGAAAGGTGTGAACAATATCTCCAATAGAAAATAATTAGCTTTTATGAATGAAAACAATCAGCTACTTTGATGCGATGGAGGTACTTTACTGCAATGTGTCTGGAAAGCAAATTAGCAACATGTTACAAAATTTTACCCATTTCTGTTCACCCAGTGGCCCAACTTCCAGAGATCTATATTTAGGAAATCACCACACACAAGATTAGAAATTTCTCTTAAGGGTTGTTCATTGCAGCTTTATTTATGATAATAAAAAGTGAATGGAAACTGCGTAATTTTAGCAGCTTGGGAAATGGCTGAAAAAAATTATGGTCTGTGTATACAAGGGGTTTATATAAAATAGAATTTTAATGACATGAGCAAATATGTGATATGTTAAATAAAATGCAACATTTTAAGCTACATTTGCATATAAATCTATACATTCGATGTAATGCTAATTTTTGAAATAAAAATAAAATATGTATTTACATATTTAGAAGGAAATGTAAATATACATATATCTGCATGAATATGTTCATGCATATGTACAAATGTGTGTGTGTGTGTGTGTGTGTGTGTGTGTGTGTGTGTCTGTATATTTGTTGAAATTTGAAGAATAGGTTCTTCAGACAAACTCCCTTGTGACTAAAGGTATCAAGATTTAGAAGGACACTCAGGCAGGTGAGCCCTGCATTGGGTCCTCTTCCTTTCTAGGAACATTTGCAGATTCCAAAGGAGATGACTGAAAGTCTGAGAAACAGAGCAGAATGGTCCAACCCCATAGAGCCAGGTAGAGAAACACCGAGGTCCATGGCGGATGGAGGAGAACAGAGCCCAGAACCGGATCACCCGAACGTAGACTCTTGACCTTGGGTCAGTAATTGACCTCACAAATGACTTTACAATACGTTTTTGCATTTCAGTATCAAGTAAATACCCAAGAATACCTGAAATGCTCAATTATGACGAAAAAGATACTAGCCTATTGTGACAGTTGCAGATCTGTGCTTCCAAGAAGGGGTAAGTCCATGTTGTTATGACTGTCCCAGGTTAGTTGTATTTTAAAAAAAGTGCTTTTTATTTTTTTTGGTACTAGAGATTGAACCCAGGGGTATTCTACCTCTAAACTACACCCCAGCCCTATTTTTTTTTTTGTCTTGAAACAGGGTCTTTCTGGGTTGCTCATGACATTGCTGAGGCTATCCTCAAACCTGAGATCCCTGTCTCAGCCTTCAGAAGTACTGGGATTACAGGTGTGTGCCACCATGCCTAGCTAGTTGTATTTTGTAATCTCTCCAACCTACAGCTCTACCTATATCTCAGCTTATCTGTAAACCACTCCTGACCCAGATCTGATATGGTAAGTGTGAAATACTTAAGACTTATTTGTCAATCAATATTTTCTTGTATCTTTGTGTGTGTGTGTGTGTGTGTGTGTGTGTGTGTGTGTGTGGTACTGGGAATTAAACCCAAGGGCATTCTACCTCCAAACTACACCCTCAGCCTGTTTTTATTTTTTCTTTTGAAACAGGGTCTTGCTAGGTTATTGTGAGCCTTGCAATATTGGTGAGGCTGTCCTTGAAACTGATCCTCCTGTCTCAGCCTCCCAAGTACTGGGATTACAGGTGTGTGCCACTATGCCAGCTTTTCTTGTACCTTTATATATTAGTAAACTACATTTGAGAAGCTTTCCTAACTTCTCACTTCTATTAATTAATGTATCCATTCATAATTATTTACAGAGCAAGGTCAGGCACAGTTTCATGAACTGGTAGTGTGCAAAATGAATCAAGGCCTGCTGTCAGTCTAGGGGTGGGGGATGGGCAATAAAGAACTAAACCCAGGGACAATGGAGGTGGTGTATTCATGTGACAAATACCACAAAGAAGAATTCAGCAGCACAGGGAGGAAGGAAAGTGATGGAGAAGGGATGGGAGAGCTAATTTACAGGGAGGGCTAAATGTGCAATGTGTGCATGTATGATGTTCATACCCTGACATATATAAAAATGTATAATTATAATTTACAATGCACCAATAAATGAACATAAAAAGTTAAAAAAAAAAAGAAATGGCCTCGATGATAAAAAGACATTTGAGAAGAGATCCGAAAGGTGTGATTGATACAGCAAGAGCCGTGCGCTTGTATGTTTGTATCACAGTGAACCTCACTGTGATGTATAATTGCAATGTACTAATAAAAGTATAAAAAACAAAGATGCAGGTGAATGGGTCATGAGGATATCAGGAAATAACACAGGCAGAGGGAAGAGGATGTGCAAAGGTTCTGAGCCTGGAGAAGCGAGAAGCCCAGTGGTTGAGACAGTGTTTTCACTGCTGGAATCCAAAACACCTGACCAAGATAACTTAGAGGAAGGAAGATTCATTTGTTCATAGTTCTGGAGATTTCAGGGGTTCAGTCCATGTGAGGCCAGGTTACATGGTGGAGCTCAGAGCGGGGCAGCAAGCGCAGAGAGGGAGAGAGCAAGTGCTCTGTTACATCATGGAGGTCAGAAGCAAAAGGAAAAGCAAGGGAGAGGAGGGACCATATATAACCCCAAGGCCACACGCCCAGGAACTGCTCCTCCTCCACCAAGCCCTGCCTCCAACATGGCTGCCCTGTTTCCATGAGGGCTCGGAGCATTCTAAATCCAAACTATAACACACAGTCGGGTCTGAATCCCATTGCGGCTGGGTGGAGAGGAGAGGGCAGGTGGGGGGCGCTCTTTGGCGGTGAGCTCTGAAAGGTCATGAAGGGACAGGCCATGGAGGGTCTTGCAGCCATGATAAAAATATCAGTGTATCTCTCTATAAAATAGGAAGACCCTGTGGATTCTGACTGGGGGGGGGGAAGATGTGACTTATCATTTGTATTTTCAGGGCCACACTGGCTGGTTTGTCAAATGTTTCTTTATAAATTTGGGGGGGTACACAAACTGAAAGTGGGAGACTGAAAAACAGCAAGCAAAACTTACTTCAGTGGAGTTCATAGTAAGTGCAGAGCATTTTGCTGTTTGGCATATATGTTCTTAATCTTGGCAGGAATTCTATTTTACATAGCAAGGAGCTTCAGTTCAGGGGTTAAGTAACTTGTCTAAGGTCAAACAGCTCCACAGCAGTACAGAAGGGATTTGAGTGCAAGAGATTTGTCTTTGAGGGATCCAAGCAAAAGTTGGCAAGGACCAAACAGAGACCTTTGATGGTCAGAGGAAATGAAATCCACAGAAGACAGGAGATAATTTAGTAGATAAGGACTAGACAGTACACAAGGCAAGATTTTTCTTTTTCTCTTTTGTACTGGGGATTGAACCCAGGGGCATTCTACCTTTGAGTTACACCCCCAGCCTTTTTATTTCTTATTTTGAAAGAAGGTCTTGCTAAGTTTCTGAGGGTCTCAATAAGTTGATGAAGCTGGCTTCACACCTGAGATTCTCCCATCTCAGCCTCCCAAATACTGGGATTACAGGTGTGTGCCACCACACCTAGCTGAGGCAAGTTGAATACTTCACCACCATATATGGGTATGTGTGAAGAGTGTAGGTAAAGACCTTGTAGCTGCAGGTGAGTGAACCCAGTTAGAGGACATCTGGGTCATTCTCTAATAGAGAGCATTTCTACAATACTGATTATGTGCCAGGAATTGTTTGAAGTGTGTGCACATTTTAATTTATTTCCACAATAGCCCAATATGACATTAAGATGAGCATGTTGTAGATGCTGGAGCCGAAGCTCAAGTGTAATCATTTGTTGAAGATAGTGAATGGAGCACATAGTGGGGCTGGAGATTGAACTCTGGTAATTGGAGCCAGAGCCCCGACTTCTAACTATCATGTTCCCCAGCCTGTCCCTGAGCCCTCTGCTGTACTCACACAATGAAAGTTTACTCAGTCAACAATTTCAAGTTTGGCACACTCACAGCCCAGGACAAGGTTCAGTCACTTCTGTGGCTCAGTTCTTGGGCCTGGTCAAGGAGAAGGAGCCCTAGGAGGGACATGTGTATTGTCTGCAGGCTTTTTTGGCACAGTCCAGGAGAAAGAGTTAAAGTTACCTAAGGTAGAGAAAGGGCCTTTGAAATCCATCTTCAAAATTAGTTGCTTGTTTCAACTCAGATATTCATGGAGCATTTCATAGTGAGTCAGGCCCTATGCCTGTTGAGAGCCTCATTCTTATTTTTTCTTTATTTTGGTACTAGGGATTGAAGCCAGGGGCATTCTACTTCTGAAGTACACCCCCAGCCCTTTTTAATTTTTATTTTGAAACAGGGTCTTGCTAAGTTGCTGAGGGTGTCCTTGAACCTGTGGTCCTTTGTCTCAGCCTCCCTAGTACATTCTTATCTCCTCTCCTCTCCTCTCCTCTCCTCTCCAAGCCCTACTCAGCAGCTTCATATTGCCTCTATCTATCATCCATCTATCATCTATCTATCTATCTATCTATCAATCACCTATCTATCATCTATCTATCTATCATCATCATCATCATCTATCTATCTCTATCTATCATCTATCTATCTATCATCCATCTATCTATCTATCTATCTATCTATCTATCTATCTATCATCTATCATCATCATCTATCTCTATCTATCATCCATCTATCTATCTATCTATCTATCTATCTATCTATCTATCTATCTATCATCTATTTATCTGTCTATCATATATCATCTATCTATCATCTATCTATCTATCTATCATCTATCTATCGTCCATCTATCTATCTATCGTCCATCTATCATCTATCTGTCTATCTATCTATCTATCTATCTATCTATGTATCTATCTATCATCTATCTATACTTTAATTGGCACATTATAGTCTCACATCATAAACTTGCCCTAAGCTGAACAGCATAGGAAGTTCTGGAGCAGGGATTATCACCAGGCTCTCCAATCCCAAGCCTGCACTCTTTGCCAGCTATGATGTGCTTTCACAAGCCATTGTTGGAGAAACGTGCCCAGGTCTAGGCCTCTCTGCTTTGGGACTTAGGTCTGAGCTTGCAGAATCCACGCTGAAGCATTAGAGGCTGCACATCAGGCAGAGGGGAGGAGGGGAGCATGAACCATAGGACAGGGGTGAGTAAGAGAGAAAATTAGGAGGGAGGTGGAGACCTCAGACTTGGTGGGGATCCTGATGCAATGGGTGGGGCTACCATCCTCCAGCAGGTCTTAGCACCTGCCCAGTATTGGGGCACTGGAGCCTTTGTCACCAGAGGCCTGGGTCTGCATCCTTCTGCTCCACCTCTTACTAATCACATGACCTTAGGCAGGTCACTTCCTGTCTCTTTGAGCTTCAACTTTCTCATCTGAACGATGAGATTGAACATTTGCCTCAAAGAAGTGGAAATGCCTAAGAGACCACAGATGCCCCCCAAATTGGATATATTTTGAAATGTACTGAAACATGAAGCCATCTCCTTCTCTAAAATGTGTCTGTGGTATAATATTTTTCCATTTTATTTCTGGATAAATGATGCATTATAGATGTTCTTCCTCCAGGTTAAGAAATATCCCACAGATCATGAATTATTCAAAGTCTTCTGTATTTTTGCTACTGTACAAAGAATGTGTATGTTCAATATTTACTATGCTGGGAAGATAGTGGAGGGGTGGTCAGAGAGGACCTCAAATCCCATCTTGACCACCGACCTATGGGGTGACCACAGCAAATCATTGCTTTCATTAAGGGAGCAGATGCTAAATAGTCTGGTTTGCGGTATATTATGTACGTAGAGCTTAGCAGTGGTTAAGAATTCTAGCTCCCAATAGTACTATTTATGTGTGGTGTGAATGTGGCCCACTTAGTTAATTTTTGGGGCCCTCAAATATTCTGGCCTGTTCAATGGGAATAAGTTCCTCATAATGTTGTTTGGTAGTAGAAGAAAGCAATCAGTGAAAGTCTATAACACAATAATTGCCCAATAGATTATTTTTGATATGTAATAGATGTATATATTTATGGGACACAATGTGATGTTTTGAAGTACTTCAAGCCAAGGAAATCAGCATATCTATCATCATGAACATGTACCATTTCCTTGTTGTAAGAATATTTTAAATCTTTCCTTCTGAACTTGGAGTGGTGGCGCATGCCTGTAATCCCAGTACTTGGGAGGATGAGGCAGGAGGATCACAGGTTTGAGGACAGCCTCAGCAAATAGTGAGACTCTCATCAACCTAGTGAGACCTTGTTTCTAAGTAAGAAATAAAATCTGGCTGGGGGTATAGCTCGAAGGTAGAATGCCCCTGGGTTCAATCCCCAGTACCACACACACACACACACACACACACACACACAAATCCTTCCTTCTAAGTATTTTGAATTATTTTGTTAACTTTGGTCACCTTACTGTTCAATAGAACACAAGAGCTTATTTCTCCTATCTAACATCGTACCAGTTGATGGGTCTTTCTCCATGTTTTCTCTCTCACTCTTCTAACCCCTAGTAATCACTATTCTACTCTGAAATTTTATGAAGTCAACATTTTTAGGGGCCACATATGATGATATTAAGTGGTATTTGTCTTTCTGTGCCTAACTTATCCCATATAACACAATATCCCTCAGGGTCATTCATGTTATTGTAACTGGCAACATTTCATCCTTTTAAATGGTTGAATAGTATTCCATTGCGTGTACATAGCACATTTTCTTTATCCATCCACCAACTGATGGATACTTAGGTTGACTCCACATCTTGACTACTATGAATAGTACTGCAATAACGTGAGTAATAGTAACTGCAAATGTATCTTCATGTATTGATTTAACTTCCTTTAGATATGTACCCATTAGTGGAATTGCTGGGTCATATTGTAGTTTTAGTTTAAATTTTTTGAGAAGCCCCAGCCTGTTTTCCATAATGGCTTTACTAATTTGTATTCTTCCCAACAGTGTGTAAGGGTTCCCTTTCCCCCACATCCTACCAAGACCTGTCTTCTGTCTTTTCGATAGTAGCCAGTGCAACTGGAATGAGGTGGAATCTCTTTATGGCTTTGATTTGCATTTTCCAGATGAGATGCCAAGGGTTGTTATGATTGTGTTTGCTGTCTCTTATGTCACTGTAGTGACCCACTGAAGGGCTGGAGCAGGTACGTGACATGGCCAGGTTTGCAATTTATAGAGGTCACTTGGGATGCAGCATGAGGAACAGTCCTGACCCAGGTGCGACTCTTCAAGGGCTCAGTGAGAAGGGGAGATGAGTGGGGAAGGGAACCTCAGGGGCTGGTGCAGCCTGGTGGGAGTACAGACTGTCCCCAGCAGCATCCTCTGCCAGGTCCCTGCTCTCCCGGCAGCTGTCGGCTCTGTGACCACGCTTCCTGCCTGCCCTTTATAAATAGTACATACTGAATTGGAGAAAGAATTATAAATAGTGCACCATGAAGCTGGAAAAACAACAGAACAATAAAGTTGTAAACTTAATTGAAAAGCTAAGAAAAACGTGTAAACAGAGACTTGCAGAACTCAGCTACAAGCCTAGCAAGTGAGTGAGGGGCAGCATCCGGGGAGAGCCCATGGTCGAGGATGATGTCCAGGAAATGACAAGGGGGAGGTGAGCCTTTCAAAAGGTAACAGAGAATTTTAAAAAATATAAGAGAAACTAGACACAGTGGTATATGCCTGTAATCCCAGTTCTTGGGAGGCTGAGACAGGAGGATCACAGGTTTGAGGCCAGCCTCAGTAACTTAGTGAGAACCTGTTTCAAAATAAAAATAAAAAGGACTGGGGGTGTACTTCAGAGGTAGAAAGCACCTGGGTTCAATCCCCAGTACCAAATAAATAAATAAACCCCCAAAACACACGCAAAAAGAATAAGAGAACAGAAGTTTTTTTCCTAGGGAATCACTTCCGCTGACATTACTAATGCCAATCTCAGTATCATATTTGGGGAAGGGGATGGAGTAGGGAGGGAGCCAGGGGGAGGCTCAACCAGTACAGTGTGCGTGTAAGTCCCTATCACTGAACTATTTTATGATGTGAGACTACAATGCACCAACCTATCAAAGTATATGTGTGTGTGTGTGTGTGTGTGTGTGTGTGTGTGTGTGTGTGTAAAGAAACATGGATTTAAAAGACTAAGATATTAAGGTCAAAGTAAAAATGTTAAAGCCTGAAAATAGGAATACCTAGGATTGAGAAAAAATAAAGAAGCAACTCAATCCTTTACTCTGGGGATAAACAGGTCTCTGTCCTGGAGTGTAGAGTCCCAGGAACCTAGTGTTTCTGCATATGCAAAAGAAGAATGAATCCTATGGCCTACAGTCACTGTGAGGAGAAAATGGGACACTAAAGTCACTACTGAAGTGACTGGAACGTGGCAGTCAGTACGTGAGGATCCATCCTGGTGGTTGTAAAGTTCAAGTGGGATGATCACGGCCGCCGCACACGGGGTACTCCGCGTCTGCCTAATGTGCAACAGCCCCGAATGGCGCTAGCCCACTAGCCCTGATGTCAGCCCCTAGGCTGCCTCCCTGCCAATGCACAGCGGAGATAGGAAAGATCCGTGAGCTTTGCTGCTCTCCCTCTCCTCCTTCCTCCCCTCTCCCAACTCTTTTTTGCTTGTTTTTGGTACCAGGGATTGAACCCAGTGGCATTCCACCTCCAAGCTACACCCCCAGACCAATTTTATTTATTTATTTAATTTTTATTTTGAAACAAGGTCTCACTAAGTTGCTGAGGCCCTGGCCTCGAACCTATGATCCTCTTTTAGCCTCCCAAGTACTGGGATTATGGGCATGTGCCACCACACCCAGCTTCTCAACTCTTATCATCCCCTAGTGTGCCCCTTGGCTTCTAGTAACACCGGGTAACTTGGAGATAGCTGGACCCACATTGATGGGTATTCTCCTTTTGCTTCTAATTGCCTTTCTGTGCTCTGGATTGCATCTGTCAGGTGTCATAGCCTCAGCTTCTGTTTGGGTTCTGCCACGGTTAGTCCAAGCAGAAGATAGGACAATGGGAAGAGAGGAAGGATGGGGCAACCATTCACCCTGCTGCGGTTTGGGCCATGATGCTGTACCTCTACAATAAACCAGTTCTCACCAGGTTCTGGTAGCACAATACTTCCACTGGCCCCTTCAGGTGCCTGGGGTTGGAAACAGCTTTCTCTGTTGCCAAGGCATGGTGTCTCATCCAAGCCTGTGCTGCTCTTAGCCTTGTCTTACACCTTTCCCCGAGCCTCCTCCATGTAATCCTTTGGATGTCTATCTGTTTCCTGCTGGAATCCTGAATGGTGCATGACCCAAGTCTCACATCTCCAGGTCTTTGTGCACTCGATTCCCTTTCTGTACAACGTCTCCCTGTCCCACACCTAACGCAGCGCACACAGCTACTTCTCTGGCATTCCTCAACATGCTGCAGAAGGATTGCTGAGGCTCCTTCTTGAAAGTCCCCTGTCCCCAGGCTGTCACTCCTGAACATTTTCTGGCAGCAAGCCCTTATTACACTGCCTTGCAGCTCCTGTGAGCTCCTGTGTGGTCCTGAGGGTGGCGGCCGCTGCCATCCGCTGCTCTATCCCTGTACTTGACACACAGCGGTCATTCGATAAATGTTTGTTGACAGCACACTCCCACAGTTGTCTTCAGGAACAGCTGGGAGATTTGGCGAGAGAGTCACTGAAGAGGCACAAGCGACCTCCGTGTGCTCATGGCTGTAACAAAGGATATTTCTCAAGGGAAAATCAGATGTCCTTATCAAGAGACGGCTTTCCTTTCTCAGGCTTATTTACTCTGGCAACTGTGAGAGTTTTCCCCACGAATTACTTTTATTAGTAAAGAACCCATTGCCCCCAAAGATCTATGCAAACATGGCAGAATGCTAGACCTTAGTTTTTTTTTTTTCACTTGCATATGAAACATGAAATTTTGGGAATCATATATTTTCATATCGTCACAATCACTGGTGGTTTTGCAGATGAATCATTTCCTGGGTCACCAAGAATGGTGGCCAACATTGAAAAATAGGGAAGGAAATTCAGGAAACAAATAACAACTATTTATCAACAACTATTTAGACACCCGTGAGACACTTCAGAACTGATGGTTTCCAAAAGATTGTAATAATGTCCCCAGAAAGGCAGGGGTGACTTCCATGGCCAGATGACAATCTTTCTATGCGGGAAAGGGCTAGTTCACATACAGCATTTCAGTTTCTTGATGATACCATTCTTTTAAAACCATTCACTACCCTTGTTTACAATGGGTAAATAGGTAGGATTCTTTGCTTATTAGACCTAAGAAAGGAAGAAAGAGCCATTGTGTCCAATAGAGATTAAATCCAAAATGAGAATCCATACCTGGGAACAGTAGGCCCATGGTAATGAATGAATGTACAAACAGTAGAAAATCTATGAACTATTTCATGCCGATATATTATCTTTTTTGAGTTGATTGATTAAACTCTTTTAGCTAAAAAAGAACACCTATTGAATTTGCTATCAGAATATAAATAGCTCAAGGAGGATATCAGAGACCTCTATAAGATATGTTAGGACCGCATTCATGGTTTATGTCATACAAAACCCACAAGTGCTTGATCTCCCAGCCTCTCAATGCTATTTCCAGGTGGAGCAGGCAGGTTCTACTCTTACATCAGTGGCTCTCAAACAGGGGCTGTTTGCTCACTGGGGGATTTTGCTCATCGGGGGACACTGGCAGCATCTGGAGACATTTTTGGTTGTCACATCTGGGGGAAGGGACCTGGTGTACTACTGGCATTTAGTGGCAGAGGCCAGCAATGCTGCCAAACGTGCTACACAGCACAAGACAGCCCTCTCTCCTCTAACAAAGAATTGCCTGGCTTCAAATACCAGTGCTACAGAGACAGGGAAACCCTCTGCTGTGCTTAGCAGTCACCAGTGCATAGGAAATTCTTTATCTGTGATCATCAGATAGACAGTAGGTGTTCTGGTTAGATATAAAATGTCCCCAAAGAGCTCATTTATTAATATTCAGGGTTGGTATAGTTAAGTCATGAGAGTTGTAATCTCATGGGTGGTGGCCCAGGCAGGTAGGGTGTGACTTGAGCAAGGGGGTACCTGGGGAGCAACGTTGGGATTATACATGGTTCCTCCTGCCCCTGATCTCTCTCTTGCCTCCGGCCTCCATGATGTGAGGAGCACAGCCTTGGCTTTCACTCTCTCCGCTTCCTGATGCCATGTCCTGAGATCCATGGTCCCTGGCCTCACATGGATTGAACCTGGAACTTCTAAGGAAACTGTGAGCAAATAAATCTTTCCTCTGAGTCACATGGTCAGGTCTTTAGATGATAGCTCTGAGAATGCTAACGAATTGAGTAGGTATGCAGCTTAGTTTCCAAGACTTGCTTTGTCTGAAAAAAATAAAAAGACAGCAATTCTCTTTCAAACATCTCTACATTTTTAACTCTGCTCTAGAGATTAGTTTCCTTTGAAGCTATCCATTGGGCTGCACACTGGGAGTACAAACATGATCAGGACACAGGATAAACCTGCCCTTGAGTAGTTCAAGTCTGATGGGGAAACTATTAGGTATCACTTACCTGGGAGGAGGCCAAGCGTTAAGCCGGGGATGTACGGAGGCCACTGATGCCTGACGTGAAAACAACTAACATTATTGAGCATCTGCCATGTCATGGGCTCTGCTCTCAGCATTGTGCCTCTATCTCCTCATTTAATCCACACAGTAACCCAATGAAATGAGTGTTGTTATTATTGTTAGGGTGACCATGGAACTTGTTCAATCAGAATGGATTTGACAGTGAAAGGGGCCATGTGCACTAATTCTCTTAGTGCCTGAGCCACAGATCTCAACTTTTCTGAGACAACCGGGATGTATGGTCACCGTGTTCCCCATGGGACAGTGAAGAAACTAAGACAATGACTACTTAAGCCCCTGGCTTCAGGTCACCTCTCTATAAGTGGAAGGACCAGGCTTGGAACCTAGCCAATCAGGCTTCAGAGCCCACCTTTTTAAAGTACTAACTGCACTTGTGCTATAAAGAAATTGCATTACAATAGAGTCTACAGAGGATAGGGGATCCAGGAAGGCTCCCTGGGGGAGGTGGCATGCAAACTGGAGCCTGAATAATGAGCAGAATTAGATGAACAGAGCTGGAGGAAAAAAAAAAATTTGTGTGTGGTACTGGGGATGGAACCCCAGCGGCATTCTACCTCTGAACTACACCCCCAGCTCTATTTTAGTCTTTTATTTTGAAACAGGGCCTCACTAAGTTGCAGAGGGACTAAGTTCCTGAGGCTGGCTTTGAACCTGCGATCCTCCTGTTTCAGCCTCCCAAGTACTGGGATTACAAGCATGTGCCACCACTCCCAGCTAGGAAAAGTGTTTTAAAGAGCAAGAAAAAGCAGGGAGTATATGGGGAGGTGAAAAGTACCCAGCACTGCTAGAGAATAAGATGGGCATGATGGAGGGGCTGGCTATGGAGGTGGAAGCAGAGAGGGGACCAGGAGAGTAAGGCATTCGCCACACCTCAGTGCGCCACATAATAGTGCCTTTATCTTATTAAATCTCCACCTCAACCCTGCAAAGTGTGACTTACCATTTTATGTGGACAAGAAAACAGTCGTAGAGAGCTCATCTGACTTGCTCCAGAATTAGATATTCGAGAGCGGAGCTGGGAGTATGTCTGATTCCCACATCCATCCCATGCCATGGTATCTAGTCCTTAGCTTCAGAATATTTGGAACTTGTTATTTTAGGACTCACAAACATGTCCTCGAACACTCTGCCTGGAGATGTCCTCACCAAAACACTCTTATTAGTGTCGAAGTTAATAAATTTAATCTTAGGGGGAGATGCTGATTCTAGGGCTTCAGCACATATGTCGACTCAACAGCTACTTTGCGAGGAAGAGCAAGAGCCAGGTGCAGAGGTCTGCGAACTTGCATGGGGTATGGGGAGAAGGTTCTGTGTTTGAACCTGAGTTCGACAAGGTGACAAACTATAATACAGTGAAATTTTCACATGTGCACATGGAACCCAGGGACACTCTCCCACTGAGCTATGTCCCCAGCCCTTTTTACAAATGTTTCTTCCATTTTGAGACAGGGTCTTTCTAAGTTGCCCAGGCTGGTCTTCAACTTGCTATCCTCCTGCCTAGCCTCCTGAGTAGATGGGATTATAGGTGTGCACCACTGTGCTCGACTTGGTTTAAACGTATTTTTTTTTTTTTTTGCGGTACCGGGGATTGAACCCAGGGGCATTCTACATCCAAGCTACACCCCCGGCCCTATTTTTTATACTTTATTTTGAAACCAGGTCTCACGAAGTTGTGGAGGGCCTCACTAAGTAGAGAGAGAGAGAGAGAGAGAGAGAGAGAGAGAGAGAGACGGGGGGGGGAGAGAGAGAGAGAGCGCTAGCTGAGGCTGGCCGCGAACCCAGATCCTCCGGTCTCCGCCTCCCAAAGTACTGGGATTACAAGTGTGCGCCACCACGCCCGGCTAAACGTATTTTTAATTACCAAGTGTTGTGTGCATGTTTGTCACTATCACTATGATTTACATTATGATGTGAGACTACAATGTGCCGAAGTATAAAAATAAAAAAATAAGTTTGGGATTGGGAGGAAGAGAAGGAGTAAAGGAGAGAGGGAAAGAAGGAAAGAGGGACAGGGAGAGAAGAGAAAGGAAGGGCAGGGCAGGGCAGAGAAGGGGAGAGGAGAGGAGAGAAGAGGAGAGGGGAGGGGAGGGGAGGAGAGGGGAGGAGAGGAGAGAAGACAAGAGAAGACAAGACAAGAGAAGAGAAGACAAGAGAAGACAAGACAAGAGAAGAGAAGACAAGAGAAGACAAGACAAGAGAAGGAAGAGAAGAGAAGAGAAGAGAAGAGAAGAGGAGGGGAGGGAGGTAGTGAAAGGAGAGGGGAGAACAGGAGATGAACCACTCTAATGTGAGCCACGCTATCTGTTTATGAGGGTTTGACATGGAACAAGAAAATGAAGATGTACAGTATATTTCCATAGTGTGCGCAGCCCGCTGAGTCGGTGTGCCAAGAGGTTTAAACTTACATTTTTTTCATACATCATGGTCCCCAAACATAAGCCAGCTGCTTCATCTGGAGCTTAACCAATCTGGAGGCAAATGCGTTGGACTCGTTGAGATATGGTTCACCCAATTCCTGATTTTTGTGTGCATTTAAGAGATTCTGAAAGCATGGTATTTGACTCAGCTGTTAGCTTAAAAACCTCACCCCAGTGAAGCAGTGACCCCTGGGTAGTGTAGGTTTCACCCAAGTAGTAAAATAGAAAGTGTGTCAAAGACTCATTATGATGCATGTAACAGAAAATGTGGAAGTTAGTGAAAAGGGAAGCCATTGGAAAAGCCACAATGCTTTGTGCCTGCAATCTCCGATAGACACACCTGGCCCTGGCCGTACAGTTAGCATTGGGAGGTGCATCAGAATTATCTGTTGAATGAATTAATGAGCGAATGACCCCTAAGTTTGCTAGCTGTCAGGAAAGTGTCTGGAGCTGCTTTGCAAAGGCTCCTCGTGTGGACACAGGAACATTTTCAACACGGCTTTGGAAATGAAGTCTATAAATATTCAGTCAGGCAAATCAGACGTGTTTTGAAGACCAAAGTGAACACTGATTCAATTCTCTTTCCTCTTTATCTAGGGCCTGTCAGACAATGCGTCCAAAGTGCATTATGGATGGCGCTAGAAGGAACAAAGGGCCCGATGGGTCTGAGATTCAAGTGAATTGTTCCCCTGCAGGATGGACCCTGCTTGGGTCATGGGCAGGTCACAGATGAAACCACCTTCCTTGGCGCACACTCAGCCCTGGACCCCCGGGGCTCGGAATCACTGGGGATCTGCCTCAGACCTCTTTGTCCAAGGTGAGCTTTATCATCTAAAAGTGGAGGGGACCGTGTGCACCCGGAGCAGTTTTGCTATAGCTTTGGGGACAGATGTATAGAAGAGTCTGGTGTGGGGAGAATATCATAGGTGCTGCCAGGACTGTTGTGTCAGACCAAGCAACCTCCTTTATAGCAGAGGGAGGTGTGGAAATAGCATTCGACTATGGGATCCTCTGCTCACATCGCTTGTTCTGTCCCCAGAAGCGGATGCCCTGATAGGATGCAGAAGAACCACGGCATGGCTCGGTGGAAGAGCATCTTGCAGTCGATGCTCTCTGAGGATGGGGGCCACCCTTGGAGACACAGCAGGCAGTTTAAATCAAAGGCCTCTACATGGTTCTCTGTCCTTGGGAGGAACAATACATGAATCTGGGAAAGAAAGGGTGTAAGCAGGCAAGAGTGACGTCACTTACTACGACTCCCATGACACCCTTGGGGATCCTGACCCTCAGCTTCCATAACCTTAGAAATCCAGGTGGCCAAAACTGAACTTGTTCACCAGGTGATACAGCAAAAGTCCCATTGAACTACAGATTGTGACTTTGACCTGAGCACGTTGGGCTCTTCACGACAAGTGACCAGCAGACAAGAAGAGTCACCCTTGGGGAACGGTATGACCCTGGATTTAGAAAGGCATGGTGATCAGAGTCAATATTTAGAGTCTGGGTCACACCACCAAGGAAACCACTAGGACCGGCGGAGGTACTCCATGAGGATGAGGGGAACCAAGAAAAAAGGGTACAGTAGGGAGATTATGTACAACTGGTGGGACCCCATGAAACCATGCAGAAGCAGACACTGTAACTGGCCTCATCAGCCTCTGTGAGCTTCCCCAAGAGGAGAGGCCCGCCAGAACCATAGAGGAGCAGCATTCTGAACTGTGTGAAGTGAGCATGGTGGCACAGAGGTGGACCATGCTGGGTCATGTGATGATTCTACAGATCTCTTTTCGAGAATGAAGGACACATGCTCGCAGAAATGCTTTTGGCAGACAGTGCTCAGCTGTCAGCCTCCTGTGGGGATCACCTCAGCTGAAGAGGGCTGTCTCATCCAAAGTCATGCTCCAAGACTGATGCACCTGGAGGTATAAAGGCTCAGAACTCCAATTCAGAATGTTCCAGAAGGATCATCCCAGCTTCAGAACTGCCAATAGGATTTAACTCTCTGTTGAAATGACCTCATATTTCATTGTGTCCCTTGGTTTATTTCTCCTTCTGCCTCTTCCCTTCCATGGATATCGATCCCAACAGCATCCCTAATAAACTTCCAACACAGGATCCTTCCTAAGTCTGTTTCTCACAAGGTCTCACCTCTAACAACCAGCAGTTGTTCCTAACTTTTACTAACATAGTTGGTCTCTGGGATTTGTTGAATGAATGAATTTGTGGAATAAATTATCTAATCAATGGATTTAGTTTGTACCATTTGGGTCTTTAGGTGGATGGTGGTGATGCCTGTCTCATAGCTAACTTCTTCCTTTCTTCATTCATTTTATAAATATTTGCCGATTCCTATGTAGGACCTAGACACTTAGGTTTCAATGGCAAGTACTGTTCTCTATGAAACATCTCGTGGGGACTTTAATTTAGGCCAGGTAATTAGGGAAAACCTCTCTGGGGATGAGATGTTTAGATGAAACCTGGGGGGAAAAAAGAAAGGGGCCAAACGATCATCCCAGGCAGAGGAAAAGCAGGGGAGGTGATCCGAGAATGATGGGGGCAGGGAAGGGGAAAAGAAAGAGGTGCCCTTATGTTTACACTTTCACTTCAGCCTGAAGCTCTTGGATTGAGTCAGTTTAAGATCGTGATGAAAACTACTATAGAGTTCCACAGAAAATGATCTTTCTACCAATACCTCTCTGTCCCAATGCCCATGCCCCCAGTGATTTGCACAATCAGAATTACCTTTCCTTTGCCAGCCTCCCCACCTCCTCCTCCTCCTTCTCGTCCTCCTCCTCCTCGCTGTGAGCAGATGGTGGTGTCACGGAGGTGGTGGCAGCAGCTCCCAAGGAAGGTTCTGGTGTGAGCACAAAGGATGTGTGGTGCAATGTGATGGTTACTATGGTAATTTTTATTGGGTAATTGGGTTTGAAGAGACATTTGATTCATCATTAGTTATGGGGTTAAAAATAGCAACTTACCAAGGGCCTGTTTTCTCTTAAAATGCATCTGTTGCTCAGGGTTGACAAAGTACAGTATATGCACCAAAATTTGGAACATTCCTAAGTCACCTCTGCTGTGATCCTGACTCCTGCAAAGAGGTCCACATTATTTCCTGCTTAACTTTACCAACAACGTGTGCTTATTGTTGCAAAAGAATATTATATTGGCCAAAGAAAGATAAAAAGTAGTTTACTATTTTTTTTAACTACTCCAAAAAGAGTAGCCCAGATCATGAAGAAAGTGACTGCACATGGAATAGCATTATAAAGCTCCTCAACTGTATAATTTTACAGGCTGGGTGGGAGCCAGTAGTTTCCTAACACTCCTATTTTTGGATGAGTATAGAGAGCAGAGTGGTTTAAAAATGACAATGTAGCCAGGGAATAACATTGGATAACATCTATAGTAGGGAATAAACACTACCAAATCTATCAACAAGGGTTTAGTGTACCCTTGCTTTTCCAGGTTTACTCATTTAATGTTTGAATCCAATAAAATGTTCTTCCAAAAATTTAAGCGGGAGGTACTTATGAGTAAGTGCAATGTGTTTGGGTCTTGAATGATGAGCTGTATACCTTGTGACAAATTAGGTAGTAAAAATATCATGGAAGCTAGGAACATCAAATGCCTTCACTCCACAGTGACTCATACCTAGCAGCATCCTGTTCACCATTTTAAAAATAAATATGCTCATTCTAGATTTGCATCCTGATTCTGCCACTGAACATAGATGAGCCTATTTTACCAAATTTTTTTAAATGGGTAATTAATACTACCTTCCAGGATTGGGACAGGATGAAATGAGCTTGTATATGGAAAGCTCCATCGTGTGCCTCTTACTCTAGCCTAGTGGTTTAAAGACCTGTTTCCGGGATTTGGAGCCCGGCTCTCCCTTTTTCTAGTTGTGGGAAGACAGAGAATCTTTCCTCACCTCTCGGAGCCTCAGGCTCTCACATGTTATCTGAGGACTCTACTGGTCCCTACTCCACAGGTTGTTGTGATTGAGTGAGGTAATTACACAGACCCTTTTGCAGATAATGAGCATTCAATAGCCACTAGCTGCTACTATCAGTGGTAATTTCTTTCCTTCCCTCATCTACACCATGAGTTCCTTTAATGTGGGATTAAGTGTCATAATTAATTTTTCCAGACTTCATAGCTCTTGTGGCAATGTCTTTTATTGTGCAAACCAGGAAACCTTTCAGAGCAAAAGGAGATGGGCATAAATCTGGAGCGTCCCGGGCACACTGTGATGTGTGGTCATTCTACTCACAATGCTTACGATGATGGGGCTAGGCGTAGCATAGGCCAATAACCTGTCTTCAAACCCAAGTCTTGGAAAATTGATTAATAAAGCGCAGTCTCTTCAATAAGGGCAGGCACAGCTCTAGGCTCTGCAGATACATCAGTCAATAAAACAGATTAAATCCCTTACAGAGAGACAGAAAATAAATAGGGGAAAAATGGTGGTATTCTCTGTGCATTGTTGAAAAGTGAGATAGAGAAAAGTAAAGCCGATTAAGAGGAGAAAGAAATGATAGGAGAGAGGAGTTCCTATTTTATGTGGGTTGGCTAGGGAATGTTTTCCTGAGAAGGTTATCTTTGAGCAGGGACCCCCAAAAGGGAAGCAAACTATGCAGACATCCAAGGGAATAATGGGGAATACACATTCCATTATCAACAAACATTTGTAGCAATTGCCTCAATACACATGAATGGTACAAACAAAGGGTGATATATAAGCCATAAGCAAATCGATTTTTTGCAGAGACTTGAAAAACTCAGCTCAGATAGGCTTATTGCCTTCCCTATAATTTTGTCTATCTATTTGATCTTTAAACTAATAGCTTTATTCAGCTATTATCATTCTAGAAATTATAGTTACATTTATCAAGTTTCTCCTAGGTGCCTGGTGCTTTATAAAAATTGATCTTATTCCTTATAATAACAGAGACTTGCTTTTCAGGGGAGAAATGTGGGACTCAGAGTGGTGAAAACATTTATCTATGCACATAGGTAGTGGGGCTTGACCCAAAATGCAGAGCCAAATCTGCTGATTCCCCATGTCCAGCCTTTTTCCTGAAGACTGCATTTAACCTAATACCTAGGTTACCTACATGAAGCTTGTATGTAGCCACTAAGAGAGAAAACATCATGACAGTCATTGGTGGAAATACTTTTCTTCATCCATCATTCAACAGCTATTTCCCAGGTGCCTACTAGGTGTCAGGCACTATTGTAGACACACTGAAAAGGGGATGCAATGTTCACCTCTGTGCCTGCCTTGCTAGCAGAGGCAAACAGTTTAAATAAGTCAACGATTTGGAGTAATAGAACATAGTGAGTGATTGTTTAAAAGCAGAATGAGAGAAAGGGGAGAGTTCGGTGGGAGTGAGATGGGATGCAGTGTGAGGGAGAGACTGTAAATGTAAATCCGAAGGTCAAGGTAGACGCTCTCACTGGGTGGGTGGTTTTCAAGTCTAAATGATTGACTCGTAGGGATCTCTGGGGAAAGGTCATTCCAGGCAGAGGGAACCAAACAGTGGAAAGCCAAGGGTGCCATGTTTAAGGAATTTCTGGGAAAGAGGTGAGGCTGGAGCAGAGAGAGTAGGAGTCAGGGATAAGAAGGCACAGGGACAGAGAAGGGCTTGTGGACCATTTCTTGGTCACGGGCTTATGCCAGTATGAAATGGGGACTCATGGTAGGTTTGGAGCCAAGGAGCGACTCTGACTTCAGAGTTATCCCTTCAAAAGGCGGTAGAGGCTGCAGCCAACTGGCCATCACTGCATCTTCTGTTTGCTGGCCACTGCCTAACATAATTCCCTTTGCCCCTCAGAGTTATAGAAATGGTAGCAGAGAAGCATGCTGTGTAAGAGAAGAAGAAAAAATCCTACTAGGAGACAAACAGCCCAGCGTTGTCGCCTGCTTGGTGTTTGGATGTTAAGAAACATTTCAGGCCCTTGTTTCCTTGTCTGATAGGCAGCATGGCTGGTAATATGCCCTCTATAACCATGTTATTATACCATCTGGTACATTAACTACCATAAAACTTCGAAATAGAAATTGTATTACAAATGCCAAGTTATATATATATTTGGTGTGAGTGCTATGAGTGAGTGGGTTATTTGGAGTCAATGTCGGTTTGAGGGAAAGAAGTGGTCTTTGAAATACATGTTCTCCTTGTATGTTTAATCAAAACAGTGACTCAATGTAGTTCCAATACTGTCTCCTTTAGTTATTATTATTTTTAAAGGTCAAAGAGAATGCTCAAAGGAAGGTAGTTCTCTTTTTTTCATTCTTTTGGTAAAATGCACCATCTTAGAAGAGTGATGTTTGTGTTCAACACATCCCTTCAGCTTTCAGAAGAGTGATGTGGACATATTAAAAACATAAAAATAAAACATACATTTCTATTAAGTAGATTCTTTCCAAGTGCTTTGCATAGCGTCTACCACCAACTTTTTTGTTGCTTAGCCCTGTACTCTCCCCAACAATTCTGTTCATTTATTCAGTAAAAATCCACAAAGCATCTGTTATCTACTAGGCATTGTTTTTAGAACTGGAGAAATGGCAGTAGATTAGAGAAGCCGGGTCTCTACCATCATGGGACTCCACTGCAAGCTGCACAATGTCAGGTAAAGCTAATGGGCTAGTCATGTTCCAGGACTGTCTGTATCATCTTGGTTTATTCTTATGTTCCTGAATAAAACTCATACTAAAATTGTACCCATTTTGCAGATGAAATAATGGAGGCTCACAGGGTCTGAATAACTTGCCAGGTCATGCAGCTAACAAGTGGTGTTCTTGAGATCAAAACCCAAGCTCTCTGGCTCCAGAGTGTGTGTTTGTGTTCATTTCGTCTATTTGGGAGGAAATATAGGAGTATAAATTTCCTGAAGATTAAAATGCAGTGAAGGGCGTGAATATGGGCACCTAATTTTTTCTAGTAGTGGAGGTCTAGTCTTGTAACCACATACTTTTGTTGGTATCTCTAAATTTTATTCTTGAATTTCCAGTTCACCTGTCACCTAGGTGTTCCCAATCAGAAATATTAACACTTTCCCTCAGGGTCAAAATAGTATAGAAATGTCAGGAACTCCTGCAGAGATGTTGAAAAGAGAAGAGGAAGAGGAGATAGTGGAATGGAAATGGTGGTAGAATTGATATTAATAAAAATGAAGATCTTCGGCATGTTATGCAGTGTTGGGTTCTTGTGGTATAAAGTACAACAACTATCTATATTATGTCAACAACAGACCCTGTTTTATGTAAGAAGAGTTGTCACAGAACTACCTGGGATAAAATGAGTTCCCAATGCTTGTGACAGTCAAGGAGAATTAGGATAAAAATTTGGTAGAAAAATTTTAAATTAAGTATATTAATCTACTTTGTTCTCCCTTCATTCCTTCTTTCCTTCCTCTCTACCTCCCTCCCTCCCTCCCTTTCTTTTTTGTGGTGCTGGGGATTTAACCCAGGGGCATTCTAACTCTGAGTTATACCCCCCAGCCATATTTTATCTTTTATTTTCAAAAAGGATCTCACTAAGTTGCTGAGGTTGGCAGCAAATCTGTGATCCTCCTGTCTCAGCCTCTCAAGTACTAGGATTATGGGCGTGTGCCAACATACACAACTCACATTCTACTTTCTTATGTTGTTCATTATTCTTCTCAGTCCTATTTCCAAATGGGTAAATGAATGATAATATGATTGAAAATCCTCTTCAGCAGCAGGGATGTGTCTGCCTGTCTGTCTATCTATCTATCATCACCTATCCTTTCAACTATCTGTCTGTATCTATACTGAATCCAGTATGAGCATCAACTTCCTCTTCGTGAGGTCAACAGAGTTTGTACTCATTTGGTAATTCATCCGTATTGAGAATCAGCATAAAAAGTAAGCAATAAGACAAAAATGTTTAATAAAATTGGTGTTCGCCTCTTTAATGATGCCATCCACTTAAAGATGAGGAAACCACAAGTATTTTTACCTGTAGAACATGAGCTATTAAAAGAAGTGGATCACCTTGGCACAATGATTTTTGTGTAGGCTCATTGGAACTCCAATTTGGCAGATTCATTAGGTCATTTTCTCTTGGTAAAATTCCTGTTAAGCTGCTGGTACTGGAAGTATTTTATGTGCAATTTTTAGCCTAACCCAGGATTAGAGCCAGAGAGAAACATCCAGAAGCTTTGTAGGAACCCTAACCTGAATCTTGATCCAACTCAGGTTTTTCTCTTCTTCTTGGACATTAAAACTTTACTGCCATACATACCAGCCAGCCTTACTCATGCATTTATTTGTATATAAATATTTATCAAATATGGGATATTGAAAATATTTAGGTGAGCAATCAAATCTGACCTACTCCCTATCTATACTGTCCAGTGGGAAAGATGGATAAGGAACAAATGATCAAATACAATGAGAGAGAGAGAGAGAGAGAGAGAGAGAGAGAGAGAGAGAGAGATATTACCTAAGAAAAATATGGGGAATTTGAAAATGTAGTTGTGACTTGAGATAGGGACAGAGGAAATTCCCCTGAGAAAGGAAGTTTTTTGATCAGAGAATGAGGAAAAGAACATCTTGGACAAAGTAGAAACAGAAACTCCAAGAACTGAGGGCAGAAGAAGACATCAGTCATTTGAATGGAACATTATGAATGAAGCAAGATGAAGAATGGTCCCATTCCAGGGAGTCCGAGGCTGACCCCAGGAAAGTGTTCAGCCTCTGTCAGAAGATCAACGGGAAGTTATGGACATTTACTAGAGGTTTCTAAGCCTTCATCATAGGAATAATTCCATCATGGTAGCACTATGGATGGTAGATTGGAAAGAAGCAAAATTGGATGCAGGGAGGCTACTGTGATTCAGACGAGAAGTGGATGGGGATGGACTTGAGGTTATTCCGCAAGCGAACCTGTCAGGAACTTGCAATGAACTAGCTGTGGAGAGAGGGAGGGAGGAATCATGAGATAGCCTTTGAGCTTGCTGGCTTGGGCCACTGCAGGGATGGAATAGAGAACCCTGGATTCACTGGGACTAAGATCCAAGAGGAAGACGGGATAGAGGAAATAGCTTTATGTAAACATCTAGCATTTCTCAGAGATGTAGGAAATTTCTTGGACTTCTCTCCTTTTTAGAGTCCTGTTGTTGTACATCTAATTAATTGCTTATAACTTTAAGAGTCCCAGAGTCATAAGCTTCAAATTATAAAGGATCTGAAAAATTATTTAGTTCAATCCCTTTCCTTCCACCCCATTTCCCTAGTGGTGGACATCTGGTTTCTGCTGAGCATCTCTGGGGAAGGCTTTTTAATCTCACGAGGCCTGGTACACTTTCAAAGAATTATAAATAGGAAGGCATCAGTTTCTCCCCTTGGGAAATGGTCCCACCTGTCTTCTCCAGCCATGATTGTTGCCTGGCATTTAGTCTAGTGATATAAATTATACATCAGATGGCACAGCATCTGAGCTGGTTCTTTCTATTTCCCAAATCTCGAGGATGGAGCATAAAGAAAAAAAAAAAAACCAAAAGCACTCATAAAATGAGAATGGCTCTATTTGTCTTTGATAATCAGATAACCAAGTATAAGAGAAGAATTGCAATTGCCATTTATTTCAAGGAGCAGTCAATGTTAATTTTTCAGACAATAAACTATGGATGTATTTTGCAGCCAGTATTGATTAGAAATTGCATTTAGATGTGAGTGTAGAGTTAAAATAAAAGGTGATTAAATAAATCTGTAATATATTTTAAATTACTTAAAAAGCAACTAGGAATTAGCAGTCTCGGGCTGATATGGTGACTTAATAGTATACTCAGTGCCTTAAGATTTCTGTTTCTTTGTTATCCACTGTCCTCTGTGCAGCTTCCATCCCTCCTCCTAGTCCATGATGACTGCTCCATGTATCATGACATCTGTTTTCCAGAGAGAAAAATGGCTAAAGGGAGTAAAGGTGGGTGAGAAAAGGTGGGCCTCCCATATGGATCAGGCATTTTTTTTAATGCTTTCCAAAATTCCCCAGCATGGCACATTACCTCCCAAGTTGAAATCATGGTTCTGTATGCAAGGAAGAGGGGATCACATACACTATTAGCCAGCCAGCAGTCTCTGAAACAGCCAGGTGGATAGGCATCATGTCCTCAAATGGCTTATCATTTTAATATGCAGGAAGAAATAATTTAGGGTAATTCAGAATCATGTGGGCAGCCAAGTCTGAATAACTTTGAGGAGTATAAACATGAAAGAAAGAAATTTCTTTATACTAGTAGAAATCTGGGTGAAACAAAGGATTGGTCTTCTTATTTAAATAAATCATGTAATGGTTTTCTTTTTTCTTTATTCATCTGGTGTGCCCATTACACTGGTCTTAAAGAAAGATGGTGAACCGTGAAGTCACCATAACTTTAAACTCTTCTAAGTCCGGATTTCTTCCCTAAATGTTAGTTTTATTTCAACTTGTGTAGCATGTGCAAAAGTCCAGGTAAAGCATGTATCCATTTTCAAGTTTTTATAGCATCAAGATTTGAAACCCATTAAGGTATGAAATCCAACACAACTCTCACAGGAGGGGTTCAGGTATCCACAGATAAACTTTTCTTTCTTGCCTTCTTGCTTTGGTAATATAAATGACTTAGTGGGAAGCATGCCTTATTTGACTTAGCATCCCTCAAGGTTGACACACAGTAGATAGTTGATAAATGAAAGAAATATAATTTCCTAAACATGAATATACATTTACTTAAATGGCATGTAGAGGGTGGGGTGGTGGGAACCCATCTATATTTGGAGCCCAACCAACTTGAAGAGTCCTCACTTGGCCACACACCATCTGAATGACGTCAGTTAGATTAATCTCTCTGGTCCTCAATTTCTTCATTTTCAAAATGAAGGTTAAAATACTACTGTGTAGGAATACCATTAAAAGTAGATAGGGTGAATGCAAATCATATAACAGAGATTCAGACCGAGTAGATGTGTAGTAAATTTTAGAAAGTGTAACTATCGCCCCGTGCCAAGGTTACTCTGAACCAAAAGAGACCATTTTCTGCCCTGGTGCCAACACCAAACAGTCATTGTCAAAGGCAAGTGTGTTCTGCTTCCTTATTCTCAAGTAGGAGCATGTAAGTCTTCTGTGGCCAAAGACCAAGAGGGGTTTTCTAAAGGAGGGGTCCTCAAATGCTGCTCAGAGGGAGCTTGATGGTGCCTTAGTGGGTTGTGGGCAGAAGGTGGCATGTGGCACGTGGCAAGGAGAGAGGAGAGGGGACTGGCTTCCAATACTTGTCCAACACTGCAGTACTACTCAGTTTTATATTTTAGTGCTTAGTTTAGTTTGAAAGAAAAACTGGTCCTATTCTAAAATCTTCTTTCGTTCATTCCACTTGTAGAAAGGAACTCGATATTTACATTACTATGGATTTTCCTACTAATTTTATTGACAATGGATTAGTTTTGCTGTCACGTAATGGTTGTTTGACATTGAGATAGATTCACAGTTTGAAATACGTCAGTATACAAGAGATAGACCAAAGTAAATTTCATAAACTTGATTTTTTCAATTATTTACAACCAAATTACCTTAAACCAATGATTAGACAAGTCTTTTTTTTTTGCAGGATATTGAATGGAAATTTGTATCGACCTTCCACACAATTAAGGACTTTACATAAGATGGACTTCCAAGTGGGGATCTGTAGGGAGACATTATCAGTACTAAGAGTTTCTCTACAAGGAAGTTTCTCTTCCTTGTAGGAATGTTCTAGATACATGGCAAATAGGTGATTCCTCATGAATGGATTTTTGTACATGGAAGGAACCCCGAAGTGGTGAAGGCTTGACACTTAGTGCTTACCTTCTCATCCCAAGGTGTAGTCTTGCTCCTGGTGTGCCATGATCTAGCCAGCAATGGCCTGGGCTGGAAGAGCCCTCCCATTTCTTTTACCCACATTTCATGTGATTAACAGGTTGATTCACCTGTGGGCTGCTGTCCTGTGTTTGGCAGAGTTTCATGCCAACAACCGAGCGAGGCACCCATTCCATGTGGTCCTATCAGACACCTCTGTGTTGCAAGAATAATAATAACCCCATCCAGAGCTTGTTTAATGCCACATACTGGCTCCAACCCTTTCCTACTCACTATATAACTCCTTTGTTTATAAGTGGTGAAGTTTTGACAGCAGGAATCATATTCTCATCTTGTTATAGATAAAGTGAGTAGGGTACAGCAGGACTAAGTGAGTGGGTTCCTTGAGGCCACCTTGTCTGTTTCCTGGGGTTCAGAGACCAGTAAGAGGACTCCACAGGAGCCAGACTCCTAGCTGTGGATATTCAGGCTGTGTAAGTGCCAAGATCAATCAGTGCTGAGTAACATTGACACAAAATGGCTTGTTGATCATAGCTAACACACACATTTTGAAAAAGCCAGATAGGCAATTCTGGCAAGTGTCATGGAGTCGCTAATTAGATATTCAAAAAAAGCAATTGTCTGTCAATTAAATATCACAGTCACGAGTCCCTTTGAAACAAATCAAATGGCTAAAATGACACACAATTTTACAACTGATGGTGCAGCTATAATTAAACCATTAGGAGACATTAAATATTAAAGACCGTCTTGTAAGTAATTCTCTCAGTATTTGCTACATCATTACTTAAAATTCTCTTCCTAAGAATCTCAGAGGTCAAAGACCTCGAAGAACTATGTTTTCTATAAGAATTGTCCTTATCTGATTGTGGGACCTAAATAAACCAGGAAAGCATATGAATCTCCACATTCACACTTATTATAACTCTCAGAAATAAAATGTTTTGGAGCTATAATGAAACTCAGGAATCATTTCATAGTGATAGAATTTTAGAACTGTGCAGAATATGTTTTGCAGCCAAGTTGATTGTCTGTATAAAGTTGCACTGTGTTGGGTATAAAATCTAAGGTGGGTCTTTTAATGATCATTCAGATGCTGTTTTCAATATAATGTACTATTTCCCTGGCTCCACAGAGCAATTACTATTGTTGTAAGCATTACTACTATTTGTAATACAAGTTTCATTCTTCTTTTTCCGTATTACTTTTAACTCATTGCCTTTGAAAGTAGCAGAGTTAATTGAGATAAAGTATTCATAATGAACCATTGAATCCAGGGGGCAGCTTTGGAATTAGACAACTGTGGACTGTAATGTTTTATTAATCACATGGCCAAAAGGAAATGGTATAACTTCTCTGAGCTCCGCATCCTCATCTATGAACAGGGAAGCTGCAATACCGATGCTGATATGATTGTTCAGGCATCTACTCAACAAGCTTTTGCTATGAGAGTCCCTCATGATGTGCCAGTTGTCTATTCCAGGATACACAGAAGGATAGATCCCGTCCTCAAAGAGTACATGGTTTAGTAGTAGAAACAAACCGGAAACACAGTTCCAATCTTACCTGCTAAGCCCTATTCCTCGTTCAGATCTTTGTTTTGTTTTGTTTTTGTGTACCAGTGATTGAACCCGGGTGGGGGGGAGGTTTCTACCACTGAGCTACATCCCTAGCCCTATTTTATTTTATTTTATTTTATTTTATTTTATTTTATTTTATATTTTATTTTATTTTTTTACTTTGAAACAGGGTCTCACTAAGTTGCTGAGGGCCTAAGTTACTGAGGCTTTCCTCAAACCTGTGATCCTCCTGTCTCAGCCTCCCAAGTACTAGAATTCAAGCATTTATCACCATGCCTGGCTCCTCCTTCAGATTCTAAGAATAATTTCCTCATCTTGTTCTTGTCAGGTTTTTCCTTTTAAATGGGAATGAGAGCCAGGACTGAGATGAAACAAGTGACTGCCTAGAGTGCAGCATTTAAGAATCACTCCCAAGCTGGGTGTGGTGGCACACTCTTATAATCCCAGACAGAAGGATCACAGCTTGGAGGCCACTGCACAGTAACTTAGCAAGACCATGTTCCAAAACAAAGAGGGTGGCAGAGTTTTGGATATAGTTCAGTGGTAGAATACCCCAGGGGGCAATCCCTAGTACCACGAGAAATTTTAAAAATATAAAAACTAAAAAGGGCTGGGGATGTAGCTCAGTAGTAGAGAAAAACAAAACCAAAAACTCCCTCCCTCTCAGGATCATACAGTGCTTTGCATGCTGGCGCCTGTCTTGGAGAAAGGCACAGGAGGTTTTCTGGAACTGGTGACACTGGAGAAAGTTTTTCCAGAGAAGGAAGAGCAAGAAGAGTTATCCTAGAAAACACACACAGGCAGAAGCCAGCATGGAGTGTGTGGGAAACTGGTGATGAGATTCAACAGCAGAACTTGGGGTGATAGTGAGAATGCTAGCATTTAGGAGAAGTTTGCATTGGGGCACGGGGTGGTTTGGAGGAGGATGGGGAATGAAAGACTTGAGAAATGGTGGGAATGGGGGATTGCACTGGACCAGAAAGAACAAGCAGAATACTGTGGAGGGACCCCAGAATGAAGGGCTAAACTATAAGAATCTCATGTCAATGCTGGGTGAAAGGGAGTTGATTTTGGGCTTGTTGAGGTTGAGCTGCCTATAGGACACTCTAATGGAAGTTCCCTGCCCATCACTGAAGTGCCTGAACTTATGCTTAGAAGAGAAGACTGAGTTGGAGATACAGAGCTAGAAATGATCTGTGCATAGATACATGGCTGTGAACTGAGGGAAGTGTGTGATTTTCCAGAGATAGGTGTGGAGGGAGATAACGGACAACCATAAGGAATGCAAACTTAAGGAGCCCCAATATTACAGAGGTGAATTGAAGAGCAAGTTCTGAAGGCCCCTGAGAAAGCAGCGAGTATGTACTGGCACTAGATTATATCATATAGACTCAACAGTGACTTGGGTATTGTCCTGGACTTTATGAAGCTCACAGCCCTGGTGGCAAGAGAGATGTGGAAACCAAGAGCAGTATACACAAGACAGGATAAAAGGGCAGGTAAACCCTAATGCAATTAGAGGAGGCCGTTGAGGCATTAGAAAATTTTTGGCCAAAGGAGCCAAAGCCATTTCTTTGGCCAAAGTCACTGAGAAAAATCCATAGCAAAAATAGGATGACAATTTGTGGTTTCTATGTTTTTAAGGAAATGTACTTACATGGTTTTAAAAATATCTCTAACTGTCCATTGGCACAGTTCCTCTCTGGCTGAGATGGCTTGGGCAGGGCCCCAAGGGCTGCATATGATGTCATTATTCACTTGGGTAGGAGATGAGGGCAATATGTCTGTCTCATAAACAGTAAAGGAGAGACTTTGTACTCACTGCGCCCTGACCACCTGGAGCCCTGAACCCATCCTCAAGTGAGGCTAGGAAGGCTTCCCAAGGAGTATGGAGGATTTTGACTTTGAACTTATAGCAAGCTTGCTCTCACTGATTTTGAACTAATTGACAGTAGAAAAGTAAAGCAAGTGGGATAATCCTTCACAGAACTAGAAAGAGAAGATTTTTCTCATAACCTTTTTTGTACTTTATGAAGACTAATGCCTAATGTTCTAATTAACTGCTTTGGGTTCTAATACCTGAAATCAGGCTTTAGTTTGCTTTTTGGTAGTCTAGAGATAAACTCACCCACTTAGGGACCAACTGGTTTTTATTTACATGATAGATTTTAAGCTGTAGCAAACAGCCAACTAAGCAATTACCTAGTTTTACTGAGCGTAAGCTCAGTAAGTCACCCTGCTTTGTTCAGTTCAATGTCCTCTCCTTGGAAGTGAGGCAGACCCCACTCCCTATGCGTGGAACACCTGGAGTCAGGTGGGAGATGGAAGAAGCTCCTGCCCTCAGTCATAGCTAGATAGAGCCAGAGGGCGGGCATCCTCCAGAAAGGGTCCCATTGAGACATCAAGCCAAAGAAGTGGTTTTGAATCATAAGGCAGTGAGCTGACCTAGGTATGGGGATTCAGAGCCAGGGGGCTGATGAGCAAAGAAGGATGAGAGGGGTAGGAGGATACCTGTGTTAGTACTTGGACTCTATCTTGAGTGGATGGGCTTGATCCATTTAAAATCTTCAGGAATGGACAAGCCCCTATGGGCAATTCAGTTTTATAACTATTTTTTAAATGTAAATGACTCAGATAATAATTTGAGTTTGTCTTCACATTACCTAATAACTTCTTTAACATGTGAGCACCAAAAACAGCTTCAGCGTTCTGCACAAAGTGCATCAATGGGATAATGGTGGACTTTTGCCTGAGTTGAATAGGGAAACCGATTTGCCCTCTCTCCTGCGTTTCTCATTCCCCATTGATGACTGTGCGGTTGGCGGTGGGGAGGGGGGGCTGTGCTCAGGAGGAAGGTGACAGTCTTGTCATGTTCATTCATTTCATTCATTTAGAAGTGTGGTATTCAGAGCTGACCATGTGCTACATGCTAGGCTAGGTGCTAGGGACACAAAAAAATGAAAGTGATATATAGTCCTCGACCTCAAAGGGCTCACAGTCTGGTGGGCACAGGGGACTGTTATGATGCTGATCTTGTAAAGGAAAACATAGGGTGCAGTGACATTCCCAGGAAAGAAACTTGAGCCTTTCCTGGGCTTCTGGACTGCCTTCCCTTGGATGAGGATGGGTTGCCTGGAGCCCCAGGGCAGTTCCTCAGTTTCCACCAGGGCTCACTGTGAACAGAGTAACTGGGGATTCCCAGAGCTGCAGACCAACCTGACCTTGGCCAATGTGACATGTCTTCAGGTCACCAGGCTTTGGATGCAGTCAGTTTGTGATAATGTGATGCTTGAATAACTGACTTTGTGGCCCTTCCCCCAGGGTTCTTGTACACTCTTCATCAGGAAGGAAGACCTATACCTATCTACTATTTCTTTTGGAGTCTGACCTTTCCTTGCATGTAACTCCTGAATGAATTCCACTGCAGCTTTGAAGTTTCATATTTTAGAGGACTGCAGTAAAAAGAACCCAAGACTTGAATCTGTTTAAAATATTTACTGAATCCTGTGCTCCAGATGTGTTCTAAGAGCCAGGTATAAATCTCTCAGTCCTTGCACTGGAGTCACCAACTCCCTCCCCTAGTCCATTCCAGTATCATTTCCTGCAGCAATAACTTGATCTGTTTATTACACGGCTGTGTCCCAGGACCTAGGACCCAGCAGGCTGATGACAAGTACCTGGTGAACAATATAGCTACTCATTACTTATTCTTTCTAACATAAGCTGATTTTTTTTGAGGGGCAGGAAAATCTAAACTATTTCCCACAATTTCTTGCTGATGGAATGGCCTGTAATACATTATGGCCCCTAAAATATAAGTAGGCTTTGCAGGTCAGGAATCCCACAGGGACTTCTAAAATGGTGCAGATGCAGTCAACATTCCCTTTACCCTTTTGTCCTCCTACCCTTTGTCTTTCTCTTTTTTCCTGACCACAAAATAACCATGATAGCTTGTGGATGTAGCTGATGGCTTTCAACTGACCTTGAGGAAAAGACTCCCTACACAGGTATCTCCTTGTGACATCCCTGATGGATGCTCTATGTACAGCTTTTCCTTGAAGAATCCCCATGACAGGGAGCCCATCATCTCAAAGAGCAATACCCTGAATTATAAAGTCAGTGAACCAACTCTCTCCTATTATAATGACTACCCATTGGTCTTTATTCCACCCCCTAGGATGCATACATAAAATATAAAGAGTCTGTTTTCACTGGAGCACCCCAAACATTTGAGGAGAGTCACCATATTCTTTTTGTGTCCCTCTATCCCCAGGTCTTTCCGTGATGTTATTCTTTTTTTTTTGTCCTGTTCTGTTAGATATTTTTATGCTATGTGTCTTATGTCTGAGTTGAAGAAATATTATGTATTTTGATTATGTACTGTTTAATCCTTAGTAGTCTCTATTTTATAAGCAATCATGTGCATTCAGCATATAATTATACAGGCGCACAAGCGTGCACACACACAGGAAGGAAAGACGCTGAAATGGTTTACTCCAGTCAACTGGAAAACCAGCTGACACAGGACAAGGATGTGTTGTTTACAAAATGGCTTATAGGATTTTTTTAATGTAAAAATTGTACAGGAGTATGCACTTTATATAGAGAGGGCAGTTTTAAACATTTACCCCTTTTGAAGAGAAACATTAATGTGCTTTATTTTCATATCTAGCTCAAGTCTTCACCATGCACGACTCTATCATTTCCTGATTTGGGGGAGTGTTTTGCTTTAAAGACATTTTGCAATTTGTAACACCAGAGCTTAGTTATATAAGGCAGGGGGTGGAGTAAAAGGGATAGAAAACTCCAGGAATGAATGGACATGCAAGACTTTGCATTTATTAAAATGTATGGTCTAGCTAAATGAAATGCAAATTACAGGCTTCCATTCAGAATCTGATACATACATGCCAAAGAACCAAGCTGTTACAGGTTTACCTGATGACACCTATCATTAACTCAGTTCATGTGTTGAGAAGGTAGCCCATGGAAGCATTAGCTGGTAAAATGGCTTTCATTCAGCTCAGGATGTGGCTGGACCTCCCAGGGAATGTCTGGCATCTCCATGGTTAATTAGTCCACCCTGCATTCTTCCTCTACCCCACAGGGCTGACTGTGAAAAATCTCCCAGTGAGAAAAGCTGGCTTCCAAAGTGGTGCTTAAGTGACCTGACTTCTTAAAATAGTTCTTCATAAACAAAACTCACATGATAGAATTTGAGTGTGTAAATCCAATTACATTTCCTGGGGAAGCACGGGGCAGATTTTACTGGATTCTCCTGCTCTCTGGTAGCTGGGGAAAGCAGCATTCCTAAACTCTCACCCCAAGAAAATCCTAGGGAAGATGTTATTTATACAGCCCATTGTCTGGCTAACCAAGGTTCAAACCTGTGTATCACAAACATTCTCCAACACTCACTGCCATTGCCAACCTTGAGATTCTGTTTCTTTAATTTCAGCCCAGAGGAAAAAACCAAAAACATGCTTCAGAAGTAATCTGTCAAGTGAACTGATGTGTTGCCCAACTCTGTATGCTGGGCCTACTGGTCGCTCAGAGAATCAATATTGTGCCCATTTGTTGGTGAGAGGAAAGGTTTGAGACGAATATTGCAAGTGTCTCCTATGTTTTTGAAATAAACACATGTAGGATCAACTCAGATAGACGCACTTGTGAAATGAATATATTAGCATCCTAAGAAATATTTAGACAACAGTGAAATGTCACATCAGATGATTGTAGTAGTGTCCTCTGATTACATGTTGCTAGCAGCACTGACTTTTTTAAATCTTTCCTTTTTATGCTTGGTTTCACTTATTTTTTGATGATCTCTTAAAATGCCATCAATCATCAAAGTGTAAATATGACTAATGCATTTGTCCTACTTAGCAGGGCACTGCAGCTGCTCCAGAAACAGAGCCCCCCCTCAGTCCTCCCAGTTCTAATCTAATTATGCCCTGGCCCACTGATACCAGTCAGGTGATATTACCGGATATGAAGGAAAACAAATTCATAATTCAATCTTGCAAAGCACACACCATACAATCAGTTTACAACTGTCTCTAAATACAGACACAAAACCTATTGGCAACTCCAGGGCAAAGATGTCTACTGGCCAGAGCTGAAGGGGCTTAATTGGTCATTTCAGCAGTTGTTAAAAATATCCTTTACAAAATCCATCTTCACCAGTGCAGACATACAGAAAAAAAAGAAGGAAGGAAGGAAGGAAGGAAGGAAGGAAGGAAGGAAGGAGAGAAATAAAGGATGAAAAGGACAGTCTCTGGTCTTTTTTTTATAAGGAAGAGATAATAATATCTCCATTTCCTGGCATTCAGAGTAACCTCTTGGGAAAGTTGACACTCAATTCTGTTTTGGAAAGGCATTTTTCTCAGACACACTGGAATGTTACAATTATTTTTAAAGCCTATGTGAATTTGCTAAAGGAATGTATAGAAATGGAGGTGTTTGGGGCTCTTAGAAATGCACACCGCAACTAGTGAGGAGCTTTAAGTAGGAGCCCAGTCATGTTCGCTTAATGGATATCTATGTGTTTTGAAGTCGGTGTTTATCTTGATACCAACTACCTAATTGGGGTGATTTAAGTTACATGCCATTTATCGTACATTAAGTAGTCAAAGGATTCCTTTGATTTAATTTGAGTTAGATACAACTCTTAGACGAAGAACATATAATATACACTTATGTTTAAATTGCATAAATAGGGGAGACATGCTGGTAATTCCATTATACTGGCTTTCTCTTCACTGTGCACACAATCCTTCATTTTAGTAACCAGAAAATGCATATTTAAGCCACACACACAGTCCACTTCTTTCCTAACCCCCACCTGCTCATACCATCTAGCACTATCTTACCCAATACAAAAAATGCATTTTCTCCTAAAGGATTGTTTAAGGGACACCTGGTAGGCTAACTGTCCCTTTTTATTACCCATGTTTAAGGATTATTACTTAATTAGCATTTTTTTCTGGCTCTAGTCTCTGCTGTTTGATGGGCTGTGTGTAAGACAGAAAAATAATGTGGCAAGGGACAGTCACATCTGACAGAATGACCTTGAGTGCTAACTAACCTGGATTTGCATACCTGGCTGCCTTTGCTTATAGAGTTATCTTGGAGAAATCACCTTCATTCTAACAATTCTGCTTATCTGCCTCACCAAGAGGCACAGCAGACTAATTAGCCACTAGCTGTAACATTTTAGAATCCCCAAGAGGGAAGCATAATGTAGCAGTCTCTCTGGTTAAATATTGCTGCCTCTCAGTTTTCCAATAACTAAATGATTTCCACCATCTTATCACTAATGAGCTGAAGAATGAGAATGATATGAGTCTCAAATGTTAGGTAACTCATATTATTGTCACCAGCAATTAAAACAGAGGAAAATGCTAATTATAGCAACAGTGCTTAGAATTTATCTGCCCTGTGAAAGAACCTAGCAAACATAACCTTATCCTTAATATTTTATTTATACATATAATGTCATCTTAAAATGAATTTTCTGAGAGATAAATTGAACTGGCAGGATAAACAATTGATTTAAGACCTGGAAAAAAAGATCAGTGTCTTAGAGAGAATCTGGACAAGGCTTTCCTATCATTGGCTTGAATCACGTACAGAAACTGATCGAAGTGGAATGGGATGAAGCTTCCAAAGGGGGAATAAATACAGCCCTATGCCACCATAGTTGAGCTTCATCAGGGTGAAATAAAAGGGTCCCTCCAAACTGAATTTTGCAACTTTGGAAGGCCCCTCTGTATTTCCAGTGTCACTCGACCCAGGAAATATATGGATGATCATATCTGTCCTGGACAATCATCTCTTTATTTTGGGTGGGAAGTTAATGATTTTAGCTAATTGTTAACTGAGTGGAGAAAACATACATCATCTCTTTGCTGATGAGGAACCTCCCGAGTGGCCTTTTTTAGGTTCCATCTTGTATCCACAGTGGAAACCAGGTTGCAATCCCAGTTGACAACAGGCTTTGTCTCTTCATATAGGGGGTCTGCAGAGGTTTGCAGTGCAGGTGTTGCCCTGTGAAGTCACAAATGTGCTTTCCTTCAGGAGGGAAAGAGGAGAAGCAGACCCTCATCGCTTGGATTCGGGGAACTCAATCATTGACACCTTTGCGACTTCTGAGACTGACATTTTTCAACCACGTGAGAGAGCTGCCAAGGTGTGTGGATTCAGTCCTCTCACTTTAGTTTTCTGATTCTTGAAAATTCTAAGTTAAACCTGGGCCATCTTCTTAAAGGGAATTAAGATTAATGCAGAGTCAGGTGACGTTCTAGAGTTTATGACCTTCAGTTGACAAATTTGTATGTACTTGAGCAGGACGATGAGCTCATTACAAAGGACCTACACCTAGCTATTCTGTCATTTTTCTCTCAGGATTTCCCTTTGACTTTTTCATTAGCTGTTCATTTATGTGCTGTACAGGGCATGACTCTCTTGAGTAGTGAAACAGGCACTCCTTACTCTTGAACACTTGAAAATGCTTCTGTGTCTAGTGGTATAGCCCTTACATGGTTGCTAAAGAATGATTGACATTGGACCAATAAAACCAAAGGATTGTACCATTTGTTAGTCATCACTGGATGTGACAATACACATAAAGGAACTTAGTTACGTGTAAAATATTGTACAAATGTAATACACTGTACTTTGATTTCTCCAAAATCTCTCTATTTGGGTGGGAAGAGATTGCCTTATCCATATATGATTATACGCGAATATACATATTTGCGTGTATATGCATGTGTTTATGCATGTGTGTATGTGCATGTGTGAAAAAGGCTATCACCAGCACAATGCCAAGGGACTTGGATATTCTATAATATCATCTACGTGATGAATAGTCTTGTTTGTTTGGTGCCTTGATGAATGTCTAGTATATGCCTGACATTTTTCTAGGTGCTGAGGAAAGTGGTAAATACGATAGACAATATTCTTGTATTTATGGTGTTTACATTCTTATGAGTGTGTGGGGCTGGGAGGAGAAACACAATAAATACAAACAAACAAGAAAATTTTAGATAGTGTATGTGCTCTAGAGAAACTAAACCAAGTCATGTGTCAGAGAGGGGGGGCTTTTGAGAGTCATGAGAATGTGTCTGTCTTGGGAAGACCTGGGAAAATTTTCTCTAGGCAGTAGGTGCAATAACTCAGTGCTGGGACATTTGAAACACAGAAAAGTAGGCAGAGTGTTTAGAGGTTGAGGAGGAGCCAAGAAGGAAAGAAGACTGGGACAGTGGTAGCAAACAGCCCAGAGGATGGAGTAGGCTGTCCTAGAGAGTTAGGATTTCACTGTAGTTGCTATGAGAGGTCATCAGCAGGTGGTAAGCATGTGTCATATACTACCAAACAGAGAAAACCCAACAGTATCTCTTCAAAAATCACTGATTTTTAAAAAAGAGATCAATTCTCCATTTCTTCTGTCTGCAAGATCTAGGAAAGAAGCTTAAACCCCTAGAGGGCACCAAAGGAAAGCACTTAAGTAACCTTTCAGCACCTACAGAGGGGAAAGCGCTCTAGTTTCTTCAATCTGGGGATAGGTCACTCATCCTAGGAAACCATAGTTCATCTGCAATCCTATACAAACAAGAAGGGGAATGGGCTGGCTTACAGGCCTCAGGACCTTGGTTTTCAGAGTGGAGGACTGTTTATGATTGGGTGAGAGTAGGAAGACATTGGGAGTTATTTTTAATCTTCTCCCATCTGGTAGTATTTGAGTAGAGTATAAAACAAATATGGAGCCAAAATTCACTTTCTGGATTCATTTGGCAAGAAAAATGAACTCTATACTTAGAACTTTGAAAATATTCATAATTTGCCACTTAGGATGTGTTATTCTAAATACTACTCTGAACTTACTTGTTGAAGTCTTTTAGTAACATGTACCAAGAAAGGCTACTTGCGTGAAAAGCAGCAGGTTATAATAAATGGAATTTTATACACATGATCAGATAGCTATGATATGTTGTGAAAACAACTCATAGTGAGTTAAATTAGAAAAAGAAAAGGCGAGGAGTAGGAAAAGAAGAGGATGGGGGAGGAGAAGAAGAGCAAGAGAAGAAAGAAGAGATATGCGGATGTCTATGTATATAATTAAGAAAATGCAAAAAATGAGAGAGATTAGGAGAAAGTAGATTTGCATGCATTGGGGTTCAGATCTGTGTGTATACAGAATGGAGAAATACAGTCAATACATGGAATAATTTTATACACTTCCAAACAAAGAATATGACTCCTTCCCCCAATTGAAATTGCATTATATGTGAGGTATAAAGGTTCATGATGATTTTGAGAAAACACTCATTATTGCCCTTAATAAGAAATGGTTCAGCTGAATGATCCTTGCAGAGGCTCTTATGTCCCCATTTCATGCCTCTCGATCAAAACCATGCACTGCATACACTCTTTGCTTTACCCAGAGACACATCAAAGAGCACTGTAAATGCAGCCAAACATACACGTACTCTGAGCACATGGATATAGAGTCATCTGAAAAGAGATAGGACCCCAAATCCAGTAGAAGCTCAGAGGTCAATGATGGGTAAGTAAGTGATGTAAACATCATCAGTAATTTTCAGTGCTGTTGTGCCTGTTTATTCCAAGAACCACCTATTTAAACTTGAGCACAGTGCAGAGAAGTTAAGCTTCTAACACAGCAAAAGTGACAGAGAGGCTGAGGACTGAGCGGGTACATGCAAAGCATCTGTATACCTCCCATCAGCCTTCTTTCTGAACACACTTCCATTGGCATGTCTCCCTCAGCATCCAGAGGCCCCAAATTCATTCCTGTCACCTACCAGACATCTGGTAAAGAAAGTGCCAGGTCATTAATTATCAGTTGGTTTTAGTGAACATAAACAACAGAGTCTTTGTCTACCTTCTCATCCACAGACAAGGAGAACTTTGTTCACACAAACACATCCCTATTTAATGAGAAAAGAGAAGGAAAAGGGGGGAGAAAGGAGGAGACTTACAGAATGAGATTCCACCTAAATATTGCAAGCCCTCTACATCGAAAGGCCCTTTTTCAGTTAATCAACACTTGCATTCTTTGCCAATAAATGATCCTGCCATCCCAATTCCTGAGGTTGATTTGTGCACTGGGGTTGGATCTTCTAGTGAGAGAAGGCATCATGCTAAGTCCCCAAGGCAATAAAGAAATTCCCAAATTAAACACGTGCCATCGGATTGCTTGAAGGATGGGGTGAGAGAACACTTGTAGGGTACCCAGCATTGGCAATTATATATTTAACATGCATTCCTTCTAGAATCAAGGATTGGTGGAGTGGAGAAACACAGAAACACAACTCTGAATCCCAGAATCCCTTACAGCACCCTGCTGTGCCTCTGATGAGTTAAGCTCTACAGGTCACCTTCTAAACCTGGGTGCTTCTCCTCCCTTTCTGTCTCCTGCTTGAGTGTGCAAACCCTGTGTGTGTGTGTGTGTGTGTGTGTGTGTGTGTGTAGCAGAAAGGAGAATTTCTGAGCTGATGTCAGAGGAGAATTATTCACAGAATCAGAAGGGAAGGGTAGAGTTGGAAGAAACTTTTAGAGGTCATTTGGTTCCACTTTCTCCAAGAAGGGAGAGAGCTGATCCCACAGATATCCACAGCCTCCAGGGTGCGAGGCACAGCGCCAGGCCGGGGGAGGGGACTCTTAGACAGCAAGGCAACCCTGGCTCTCTGGAAGCTATTTATAGATAACCCAGGGGAGTCCGGAGGGGAAAGCAAGGCAGGCAGGAGTTACCTGGTTGGTGGGAATGACTGCCAGGCGGGGGATGACCACTTGGAGGATCACCTGCAGCAGCGAGGTGCCCAGGCCGGCCAGGATGGCCCAGGTGAGCGGCAGCGGCAGCATGCTGTAGGTGGCGAAGAGAGTGAAGAGCACATAGCCTATGCCGTCCCCCAGAAGCCCGTAGCCCAGGCCCGCCGCCAGGATCTGGGCTGTCATGGCCACCCAGGTGACCACACCGCTGTACTGCAGGTATGTGTGCGAGGTGGTATCCTTCCTGACCACCACCAGGGCGCAGATCACCACCTCGATACCAGTGAAGAAGCCCAGTAGGATGCCCTTGAGCGGGTCCATGGGGGCTGAGGCCAGGCTCAGGTGGAGGACCAAGAGGGTGAGTTTGGTCAGCACATCCAGCACGTTCATCACCACCTCGGATTTGCGCCTTTGGCCCAGGAAATAGCGCTGGTAGAGGCGTTCTAGATCCCGGGACTTGAAGGAGTTGCGCAGGGTGGGGAAAATGACCCCACGGTAGCTGTAGCCCCCACTGAGGAAGAAATCCGAGTTGCTCGGGGCACAGTCAAGGTGCAGGAAGCCCAGGTCACCCCCGCCTCCGCTGCCACTGGCGCTGCCGCTCCCGCTGCGTTCCGGGAAGACTTTGGTGCCGCCGGTGCTGTGCGCTCGCTCACCGGGGCCCAGCGAATAGAGCGGCAGCGCTGAGTCGCTGGACAGCGGCGGCGCGTGGTGGTTGGGACCACTGCCCGAAGAGTGCGAGGCTTTGCGGGAGCTCCCGCTCCCGCCACCCCGGTGCCCGAGAATGAAGCGCTGCTCGGTGATGTGTCGCACCGCTGTCTGCCACAGCAGACGCTGCGGCCGGGAGCCGCTCCCGCCGTCGCCTGCCGGGGGCGTCGGGTGGATGGTGTAGAGTTCCTCGCTGTCGCTAAGGCAGCGTACATCCGAGAGCTCCATGGCGCCGGGCCGCAGGGAGGGAGGCAGCTGGGGGAGGGGGTTCCTAAAGACCCGAAGGCGGCCTGGTAGGAGCTTGGCAGCGACCCCTTGTGTCCTAGGCTGCCAAGTTGCAGGAGTCCTGAGCAGGGGGCTCCGAAGGTCAGGTCATAGTGCGCCCGGGGGCAAAGGGCTCCTGGAAGATCGCAGGGGACCCCTGCGTCCTTGCGAGCCACCCTCCCGCCAACCCGCGCAGCTAGGATACGCAGCGGCGGCGGTGGCTATGTTCCCGCAGAAGCTGTGGCGCTCGGAGCCAGGCAGCCCCCTTCCCGGGCTCGGGCTCCTTGGCTGGTTCTAGGCTCCGCGTCTTGGCGCAGCCTTAGCTCTCCAAGAGGCGCCCAGGCGCCAGGGAACGGTGCTAGTGCTGCGCGTCGGGCGGGTGCTGGCTGCGGCACTGGGATCCGGACGCCCACGGCTCGGCGAGTGCAGGGAGACTGGCCGGGGGTGACCAGCGGCGGCGATGGGCGCGAAGTTGGCAGCTGTGGCTGGAATCATCGCCCTTCGGAGAACTCCATTGCGCCGGGATGGGGAGCCGGGGCGGAGCTGGGGGCGGGGGCAAGGAAGGAGGAGGAGTGGGGGACAGCGAGGTTGACCGGGCGCCTCGCCGGAGGGTTGGAGAGGTGGTAGCCCCGGCGCTAACAAGTCACCAAACAGTTAATTTGGAGGAAGAGGTGTGCTGAGGCTCCCTCCTCGGCACGTTCTTGGCTGTCACCACTTCCACAGCGAGGATTGTCTGCGCAGGGCAGGCTCTGGCCAGAAACATCCCAGCCCCAGGGTCCCAGCCTCGGCTACAAGACGAGGTCAGCGCTTCCAGTCGTGCTTCGGAGCGGCCGCGGCGCACGGTTCCCATCCCCTTCACTTGGCTCTGTGGAGTCCATTTGGCCCGGAGCTAGGAGGCGTGGAGACGGGGGAAAAGTGGAGAGGGCTCCAAAGCCAACAGCTCTGAGTGCGAAGAGAAGTCACTGGTGCGGATTCCTGAGGCTGAGATCCGAAGCGTGGCGGGCGCGGGCGCGGGCGCGGGCGCGGCGGGCGTAAGGGTTGAGCAAGAAGACAGGCCCCAGGCCGCATGGGAGTCGCCGAGACGCCTCCAGACTCGGGGGAGCTCGGCGTGCCACCAGGCGCTCCGAAGCGCGCTCCGGGGCCCGGAGACTGGGAGGAATTTGGAGACCTGTCAGAGCGGTCAGACACCGCCGGCGACTTAAACCCGCCCCCGCGCCAAGCCACGCCCCCGGAACCGGGGACCGGCTGGTGGCGGTGTCTGGGACCAGGCACCCAGATCTGGCCAGGACGCCCCGGGTCTGGGAGGCAGCTGCACACGCGCACGGCGTGGGAGAGGACCCCCGCGGGCTGGCGCGGGCGGCGGCGCTCCCGGCCCTCTCTCCGCGCTACTACCCAGCGCTCCAGCTGGCCGCGCCGGTTCGTCCCTCCGCTGTTCTTTTTTAAGCCCTGGCTCTTGTCCTCGGCAGGTGCGCAGCCAGCACGCGTAGGCCGCTTTTCCCACGGACTCCTAGAGCACTGCGCGATGGAACAGAGGGTCTCTTTACCGCCCTCCCCGCCCGGACATCCTTTGGCAAAGCCAACTTTCCGGCTAAGCCCCCAGCCCCGCAAGAAGCCGCGATGGTAGAGACAGGCAGTTTCCTGCGGGAGTCTCTTTACTCCACCGATCCAGGGGGTGGAGGGTGCGGGGCATTAAAATGAGGACGGCCCCTGCACGCCTGGCGTATTGCATTTCTTCCCGCTTACAGTAGGGGTGGAAGAGGAGGGTGTGCGGAAAGGCATTTCCAGGGGCCCCCTGGAGCGCAGGTTTCCCGCCAGCCCAGGCTCCGCCGAGCGACAGCGCGGCGGACAAAGCCTGGGGCGGCCATCCCGGGGGACCTAGTCGCTGCTCGGTGGGCGCCTGGTGCCTGTGCCAGCGCGGGCCGACTGGGATCTGTGGGTGCGAGGTCCGCAGGGTGAGTGCTGCCGCCGCAGTCCCCAGCCACGCTGCAGGTGGTGGAGTCACCACTACCTTCGCCGCCAAGGCTGTGCTACTGCAGCCCGTGGAGCCCGGGCCCTGAATACAGTCAGCTGATGGCCAATGACGTCAGGCCCTGGGCGCTTTCGCGGCGCCCGGTGGCGTCCCAAGAAAACCCAAATGACCGTCCACTTCGCCTAGACGCCCCCGTTTCCCTTCTAAGCTAGCGATTTCCTTGCTCCCCTAAAGAGGAACTCTAAGGACTCCTGTCTGCTCTAAGCAAGAATAGGTGTGGATGCCAACTTCCTCTTCCCCGGCCACACACTTATCTGTCGCCAGGGTTATCAGCTGCGACCCTGCCCCAGAAACACGCAGTTTAACTCTTGGCTTTTTATTTCCTTCTTTTCCACGCATATGGGTCACCTGCCTTGCATAGAGAATCCCAGCACACAGAACATCACCCTCTATCCTTAGTCAGCAGAGTTCTGGAATGTGATAAAATCAGGCACCCTGGAAAAGATTCCTTTAATCCCAACCCTTTAAAGTTGTATTCTACGTTCCTCTAGATAGAGAACCAAATTAAACGCTCAAGTTTAAATAAAAAGAAGGCCGATTCTATTTTTTAACCCAGTTTGTAGATAAATTAATTTGTTAACTGTAAAGATCTCCCAATATCCTATCCCATGGGGCTGGAAGTTAAGGGCACAGCACCTCAATCAACAGTTTTGCAGTGATCTAGGCCTTCGTGAAAACCCAGAAAGAAAAGCTTGCTTCTCCTTCCCCAAAAGCCTCAAACTCTACTGGACCCACCCTACTGGAACTCCGGAATGGGTAACAGTGTCTTGAATTGAGGAGAGAGCCCAGATCTGTCAGAGGGTTAGAAGGATTTTCCTGTAGACTTGGAGGAAGGATGCATGGGGAACTGTGTCCTCTTTCTACAGACATTGCCCCAAGTGATCTGTGCTAATGACCATATTAGCAAACTTGGCAGTGTGAGGCACCTCTTCATTTTCTCTATTCTTTCTCTTTGGGAGCCCTGAGGATTCAGCCTGAGTAAATGAGGGGTTGAATGCTGATGGAACTTTCCTAGGAAAATCTTTCTTCAGCCTGGACACGTCCCAGGGTGATTTATTCAGCAGCAAAAGGAGGCAGGCCAAGGGGAGGGGGGATTGCACCCAATCAGATGAAATGACTCAGGCTGTTGAATGAGCCAGCCCAGCATGCTGCAGGAAGAAACTCCAAGAATTTCATGAACCCTGAGATCGGAGCTCATGTAACAGGGAGAAAACATCACGTCTGCTCAACTGACTCTGAGCGTTCCTTTGTTGGAGGGGTGTTACCAGAGGCTGTTTTAAAATAAGGACACAGATGACCCAACGAGAGTCACACAGTATTCTTCTTGTTGGGAAGAGGGTGACACTCAGCCCCAAAAGCATTCGTTTTTGAATAACAGTATTGGCTCATCACAAATGTTGTGCTTTTTGGAATATGCAAACCACTAAACAATTTCGCATCACTTAAAACAAGAGAAGTAAACCCACTGTGTTGAGGCTAGGATGGGACTTTGGTCATGCTGTCATTTATTCACTGCATATTTATTAAGGCTGAGTTTTTCTTGTGATCCAGGAAAAATATTTTGACAACTGGGTGTCTTTTTTCTTTTGTGGTACTGGGGATTGAACCCAGGGGCATTCTACCTCTGAGCTACTGCCCCAGCCCTAGTTTTATTCTTTATTTTGAAACAGGGTCTCATTAAGTTGCAGAAGGCCTCACTAAGTAGCTGAGGCTGGCCGCGAACCTGTGATCCTCCTGTCTCGGCCTTCCAAGCACTGGGATTACAAGCGTGCGCCATCACACCCGGCTTACTGGGTGTCTTTTTGTTACATGATTTTCTCTTATTGGATCACCTCCTTCCAAACAAACAAACAAACAAACAAATAAACAAACAAACAAACAAACAAACAAACACTACTTACCTTATCATTCAAAGCCTGTGCAATGTTTCTGCAGGAGGCCTTCTCTGATATCCCCAGAGAAAACTAAAGACTTTCTTCTGTGTTTTCTAATAGTTGGTTCTGGGCACTTTGTGTTCCCTCCTCCAGGGACTGGTTATGCCCCATTTGTTCATGAGTCTACGTCTATCACTTTGCCCCAGGAAGCAGTGAACTCTTGGAAGGGAGGACTGATTTCCCCTGGGCTCACATCCCCTGGCTTCTAGCAGTTGCACATAGAGATAATAATAAGGTGAGCAAAGATTTTTCCCATTTTTGATATCAGATTCTCCCTTAAGATCTTTTAGGGACATCTTGTTTAATCATCCTAGCAATTCTATGAGTTAGGTCTTTCTCTGTTTTTATTATTCCCACTTTACCACCTAGGATACTGAGTACTAAGGCTTCATGTAGCTAAGTACCTTCCCCAAGATCTCATGGTGAGTCAATAGCAAAATTCCACTGATTAAATTTGGGTCATACAAATCTAGCATCCATATGCTTAATAAAAATTCTGTAATAAACAATCAATGACTAATTAAAATGGAACGGATAGAAGTGAAAATGTCAAATACATTTTGCTTTTCCAAAGGCAAATTCAATAAGAAACTTCTGAGATTTTTAGACTGAGAAATCTGTTAGGATGAGTGTGAATGACAGATGACTTTAGCAGAACTCATTCTTGTTTGGATGGAAGACTTATTAATTTTGTCCCAGTATGAGGCATAGACACTATTTTTATAATTTGTGATAAAACAGATTTTTTTACATACTGGATTTAACTAAAATAATTGATTTGGTCTACTTTATTTTATTTGAGTGGTTGTGCTGGTGGGAAAACCATCCTCTTGCCTCATTGGAAAATAACATATTTGTTTTGTAATGTCGCTGTATACCATTGGCCGCATTTGTAGTAGCTATGCTTAAGAAAAAGGAATTCAGTTTCTTCCTCTAATGCCCCTTTGACTCCCTAGGTTGATTATATGAATATATGAATCTAAATTCTATAAGAGCTGTGCCCTTTGCCAGGTGCCCATAAAAACCCTGACACTTACTGACAACATAAAATATTCACGTGTAAAAGAAAAGCTGGACTCGGTTCAGAAAGGGGACCTGAAACCAGAGAGATCCTGTTTCCAAAGGGAAGGAGGGTGTCTATAACAAGGCAGCTTCCGGAGTCGGAAATCCTTAAAGGAAAATGACATGCCTGCCTTGCCTGGAACACTTCACATAGGGGATATCAAAGGCACCCACGTCTTGGATGGAACTCCAGGAGAAGCCAGGGGCTAAGGTGAGTGGGGCTCCTCTGCGAAAAGGACTGTGAGTTAGAAACTTTGCATTCAGATCTTACCTGGAATGCCGCACAAGGCACAATGGAAAAACACAAAATGTCTATTTTATTCCTGCTTTCTCTGTCTTGAAAAATGCAAGAGAAAAAAAAAATCTTTGTAGACAGTTTGGATCTTCACAGGAACTGGTTTAAATTAGCTTCTGGTGCCTGGAAAGCAGAGGGCATCTCATCAGCAAAAGAACAATTCTGAGACAGGAGAGGCAGCCCTCATGAGGCGGTCAGGCAAGGCAGAGGCGCAGCCTCCCAGGGACATAGACTTCAACATTTTCTTCCTAAAAAACGATGCCTTTGTCTCTGGTTTAACTAGAGGATGAACTGTGAAATCACTAAGACTTTTTTACCTACTGAGACTCCAAAATAAGAACAAACATATATGCCCTGGGAAAATGACTAAGAAGCTAGCTTATAGAAGTAGTAATAGCAAGTATAAAAGTTCTAGTTCACCCATGTCACCAAAGTTTTTGGTGGAAGACTTGCTTTTTCGACACACTTAGGAAGTATTGAGGCAAAAGTGTGCAGACTCAGTGGGAAATAAAGCAGTTTGCTTCCTCGTATTTCCCTCATTCTTTGTCTTTAAAATCTAACCAGTTGCTATTTCAATGTCACAAAAACTTCTTGTTTCTTAAAGTATTTCACCTATTTCACCCTAGCACTGTTTTCACCTTAGAGACCTTTGGGATTTATGTAGAAAATTTAAGTTAACACTTTAAATTTTATTTATTGATTTTAAAAATACTTTTATTAGTGCAATGAAATTATACATCATAGTGAGGTTCAATGTGATACAAGCACACTCCTCTTGGTGTATTTCTTTCCCCATCCCACCCTGGTCCACCCTCCTCTCTCCCCATCCATCTTAGTGAAATTGACATTAATACCCTCATATATTGCCATAGTGTTATTTGAACTGCTAACACTTTAGAGATAGATAAGGTTATAATGCAAATGTATTCATGTGCATTGATATAGCTGCATATAGGAATCTTAGTTAATTTATTTAATGTGTAAGAAACATCTCTCTTCACCTTTCAAAGTCAATGTGTTTCTGTTTCTACCAAATTGGTGAGACATTTAACCCATGACCTTCCTGGGTTTTTCATTTGCAGCCTCCTATCCCAGGAAGATGCCATAGTTGTGGGCTTTTATGCAGTGCTCAGTTTTGGGGGGCAGGAATGCACCCACGTTTGGCCTCTGTTCTTTATCCTTTCACGAAGATCACCACTGAGGCAGCCTTGTCCTACCCACGTGGTCCTCCCGCAGCAGCACTCGGCCTTGCTTCCTTTCAGCACATGGACAGCGATCTTCCCACAGGTCTGCTCTGGTCTCATCTGCTTGACAAGGCACACTGCCCTCCACGTTAGGGCTCCACATCTTCAAGGAACCACCAGGAAGCCATTATTTAGGATGCACACACTGTCTCCCTGCCACCACCAGTTTGGGAGTACCTCCTTTGAGTTTTGCTAGGAATCTTCTGTTTCCTGTATACTCCTCTTCTTCCTGTACCATATCACTGCTTGTACCTCTAACACCTTTAAGTTGTTGGTGTTATGATTTCAGAAAAAAATAAACTAGAAAGATGAGAAGATTACTTTTGCTTTCTGCTCTTCCCTTCTGGAAATGATTGACAGAAAGCTTGAATGAAAGACGGGAAAAAGGGCACACAAGAGTACATTCCATAAGTGTGTGTGTGTGTGTGTGTGTGTGTGTGTGTGTGTGCACGCGTGCACAGTACTAGAGGTTGAGCAGCCCTGGGGCATTCCACCTTTAAGCTTCACCCCCAGGCCTATTTTATCTTTTATTTTAAAGCAGGGTAAGTTGCTTAGGCCAGTCTTGAACCTGTGATCCTCCTGTCTCAGCCTCCCAAGTACTGGGATTACAGGTGTGCACCACCACACCTGACTAGATCCCATAAATCAATCTCTTAAAATGGCATTTACATATACAAACTGTATGAAATCCTCCAATATCAGTTTTCTTATACTGTGGGGTACAATTGCCTTATGGGGTCATGACATCAATTTAGTGAGTCAAATCAGCATTTTTAAAAAGTAAGATAGTAAAATAGACCATAAAAATAAAGTATGATGGTAAAATAGAACCATAATTATGGTTTTGATGCATTATACAAAGGTATCTTATACAAAGTCTCCATCTTTGAAGTCAATAAATGAAGAAAATTTGACAAAATTCCAGAAAGAATCAAGTTGATTTTGAGAGCATGAGCTACACATATACACACAGGAGTTTACGTGCACAGGAGCACACACATGCGTGCGCACACACCCACCCCCCACCCCACCCCCCACACACACCCAGACCATTTGTCTATTTATCCTGGGCACAATATAGTGTACATTGCTGTAAAATAAATGTTTAGAAAGCATTTATCTAACCCCAAGATCTTTGTTGGAATCATTGAAAATCATGTTTAACTGAAGCCATGGTTTAGTGAAATGAGTCAGTTATGTCAGGAAGACTTATTCTTGAGTTCTGACTTATGACATGCTACCTCTGTGACCTTGAGTGCGTTATTTAACAATTTTGAACTTTAATAATATGGTAGAAAGTAAAATTTTTGCCCGGTTTAGTGAAGACTAAAGGTAGTTCACATAAAGCACTTGATAGGTTGCGTTGCACATTGTAGAGGCTCAGTACATGAGTGCTTGCCCCTCCCATCCACCCAGTGACAAACACTATTAACTGCTGATGGGGGCAGGTCACAGCGTTCTTCTCTTTCTTCCAATTCCACCACTATTTGCTTATTATTTTTTTTTTGTGGTACTGGGGATTGAATCCAGGGGTGTTCTACCTCCAAGCTATGCCCCCAGCCCTATTTTTTATCCTTTATTTTGAAACTGGGTCTCAAGAAGTTGCGGAGGGCCTAACTAGGTAGAGAGAGAGAGAGAGAGAGAGAGAGGACAGAGACAGGGAGAGAGAGAGAGAGAGAGAGAGAGAGAGAGAGAGAGAGAGCTGAGGCTGGCATACCGCTTCCCAAGTACCAGGATTACAAGCGTGCGCCACCACGCCCGGCCTATTTGCTTATTTTTGACTCCCATGCCCTCTCACTTAGATAATTTTAATAGACTTCTAACAGGCCTCTAGTTATAGTCTGCTTTCCTTCTTCAGCTGCTGTGATCATTCTAAATTAAAAATATGATCACACCACCTTTTCTTAACTGTGGGGAAATAGCACATCACATAAAGTTCACTTTTCCAACAACTTCCAAGTGTACAGTACAATATTGCCAACTACATGCACATTTTCATGCACATCCCGGGTCCTTACTCACTAAACATGCATAACTAAAATTTTATACATATTAGAAAACAACCCTCCTCCCCTCAGATGATTGATCATGCCACTCTCTTGCTTTAACACATCCCAACAACCTTGTTTTGCCCATAAATGACCTAAAATGGAAGACAAATGTCTCCAGGCCTCATTATTGCTTCTCTCTCCAACCCCATCTCTCACAAGTACCCATCTTGCTCTCAGTGCCACCGCCACCACAACCTCATTAAGTTCCCCAAGCCCGCTCTTTCTTCTCTCTGAACCTATAGCTTTGCAGTTCCCATTGCCTAGAACTCTCTTTCTACTCATCCTTCTGCTCTTAGTATGAGTGTCACTTTCTCCAAGAAACTTTCCTTGGCCTCCTATGTCTGGAGTAGATATCTCTATATGTTATAAGTGCCTTTGCCTGCAAATAGTGGGAAAACCCAAATAAAAGTACCTTAAACAAACAAGAGTTTGTTTTTCTTCACAGCAAGAACAGTAGAAGCAGGGATTTGCTGTTTTGGCTCAGGAAGACAATTATATCAAAGGCTTTGTGCTGGAAACCTTAGGATGCCTTGATTTTAGAATTCATGTCCTCTCATGATGGTTGCAGCTTCTCTAGGCATACGTTCTCTTTCACCACATAGAAAGGTGATAGCACAATAAAAGGGAAGACAGCTAAGAGGTGAAAAAAGTCATTCCAGAAGCATGTAGAAGACTTTCACATATATTTCATTGGCTAACACTGTATTCCAGGCTTTCCCCTAAACCAGGACCACCTTCCCAGTGATAAAAGATCTGATACAAAGAAGCATGTAGGGGCTGAATCTCAGGGAGGCAACAGAGATTTTCTTATAATCCCCACTAGATTTTGCTTAGCAAACCATACTTCTCTGCTCCAGTCCTATGCAGTCACCTCCTCTTTGACTGTTTTTGGTAGTCAGACTCCAAGGGGACTCCCTATTACCTCCCACTCTTGGTGTTCATGCTCTTGTACACTCTTCTTCAACATCATATTAGAATTCTTCTGTGTGGCCAACAGAGGGCAAGAGAAATGGTAGCAGGTCGCTTTCGAGGCTGGGTCATAAGGTCATTGTGGCTTATGCTTTGCTTTCTTGAGGTGCCCCCTCTTGGGGAAGACAACTGCCATGTTGACTACTCAGGCAGCTTTGTAAAGAAGCCCACGTAGCAAGGAGCCAAGACCTGATGTCTATGGCCAGCGAGGAACAGATGCTCCCTTCCAGCAGCCATTTGAATGAACCATCTTGGAAGTGTATTTTCAAACCCAAGGAAACAATCAGATCAGTGAAGCCCCAGCTGAATGCTTGACTACAGCCTCAGAAAGACTAAACCAGAGCCACTCATTCATTGTTTAAGCCTCGAAGTTTGGGGATTATTTGTTATGCAGCAATAGGTAACTAATACACTATCTGACTTCTACAGTGGGCTGTAAGTTTCTTAAAACAAAAAAACAAAACCACAGTAGCATAAATAACAACCTTTAGTTATGTAGTGGTCAGAATAGCAAGGAATCATTTCTTTAGGTTTTAATTTATTATATATAGGAAAGAGAAATCTTGTGAGGCTCCAGTGATAATTTTAATTTTAAAAGAGTCATGAGTGACTTGGTGGTAGGGGCCAAAACACAGAAGTATTAAGATCCCTTCTTTATGAGCTCCCTATTGTATTTAGAAATATTGTGCACTTCTGATAATTAATAAATTAATGGAAAATTATTATCCACTAATTAATTGAAGGACAAATGCATGTACACTGTGGAGACACCTGGAGAAGACATTTACACTGGACTTTGAAAGATAAATAGGCACTGAAGCTCAATGATTAGCTAAGAAGTAAAGGTCAAGAGGACACGGTGCTCTTTACCAATGCTTGGTGTTCCCTCTTTCTAGAGTGCTTTTCTGGGTCATTGCTTACAGGCCTCATTCAGAATTTACCTTGTCCCAGAAGTGTTCCTTGACCATCTCACTGATGTTACTTGCTACCAGAATTTTCCAAACCACAGCATCTGTTTATTTCCCATTTTGCATATCAACCCATCTGTAATTATCTTGTTACATTGCTGGTTTATTTGTTCCCATCTTCTCTGACAAGAATATAAGCTCTGTGAAGGCAAGGGCCACATACTCTTCCTCCAGTGCTCAGCAATAGTAGAAGCTTAGTAACAGGCTTTTGAGTTAATTAATAAATAAATGAATTATGACCCAGTCTTAGTGAGCTATTGGCAAGTGACTTTGATGTCTGAAAATCACAGAAGCAGAGTTAGTCATATTAGGAGAAAAATCTGTACTTGTGAGTCTGGAGGAGAGCAAACCTCAGAATAAAGAATGGAGAAGCTGCATCATAGGGATGTTTCATTAGGTTCTAATTGGGATACTTTTCTTTCATCAAAAGACCCATCCCAAGGAAAATGAGTCTGTGGCTTAGAATACCTACTACATATCAGGCTTAGTCCTAGTATTTTAATTGCCTTATCTGAGTTCATCCTTGCAAGAACCTCAGGAAGTTATTTTGAATATATTTGCATATACCCAAAGTAACTCCTCCACTCAAACCTGGTGTGTGAGAAGGTTGGACTCTAATTTTTCTCCAAAGACCTGGAGGGTATAGATTAGTTCTACTTCTTGCTACATAACCAACTTAAATAATAACGGTTTATTTTTTCTCAAGGTAGGTAGGTGGTTGCAAGCTTTGAGTCAGAACCTTTTGAGCTTCTTGGTTATAAGATGGCTATTGTATGTCCAGTCATCATATCTGCATTCAAGCCAGGAAGAAAAGAATGAAGATAGAACTGAGCCTGCCAGCCTTGTCCATCTATCCTGTTTGTCAGAAAAGCAAAAGCTTTGCCGCCAACTCCTTGGCAGACTCTACTTGGGTGTCATTGGCCATAACTGGGTCACATGAACACATAAAACAGCAAGGGAAGCTGGGAGAGTGAGAAACACAGGCAACATGACTGGTTCACTCCTCTAGACTCAACCATTGTGATATGAAGAGTCCACGTGGGGTTACAATTAAGGCAGAAAGAAAAAAAAGTGTTTATCAGGTAATAGCTAAAGCATGTTGCAAAATAAATAAATGAGCAAAAACCCTACAAAAATAGAATTCTGATTTCAAGTGCCCAAAGATTTTAAACTTTCCAAGCAATCATAGTCAGCCGATGCTGGAAATATCAGATAGAAGGGCCTTGTCTCTTGTCCTCTTTAACCTCCTGTTTTATTCTGTATTCCTCACTAGCAAATAGAAAAAAGAAAGATCCTCAGTCTAGCATGGTGGAGCATGCCTATAATCCCAGTGCTTGAGAGGCTGAGACAGGAGGATCACAGATTTGAGGCCAGCTTCAGCAACTTAGTGAAGCCCTCAACAACTTAGTGAGAACCTGTTTCTAAATAAATAAATAAATAAATAAATAAATAAATAAATAAGCAAATAAATAGAGCTGGGGATATAGCTCAGAGGTAGAATGCACCTGAGTTCAATTTCCAGTACCCCTCGCTACCAGAAGGTTACCTCATTGCAATAACAAACAACAAACACCTTTATCATGTTGTGACTTCAAATGCTATTTTTATGTTTTAGTCGTTTTAAAAGTTGCCACTCTTGCTAGACATTCATAAAACTCTCAGTGACTGTGTGATGACTTCAATTAGTAAAGGAAGAGATGAAGAAAAGGGAAAACTCGGAAAGGAGAGGAAAGGAGGGAAGAAGAAAAGAAAGAAGTATAAAAATATGGATTTAAGAAAGGAAGGGCTAGGGGAGGGTGTTGGGTAGGGATGGAGAATGAATGAGGGAAATACATTTATTGACCTTACATACATATGTGAAATTATTAATGCCAATCTCAATATTAGGTATGGGGAAGGGGAGGGAGTTGGGAGGCAGCCGGGGGAAGCTTACCTAGTGCTGTGTGCATGTATGTCTCTATCACTCTGAACTACATTATGATGTGACACTACAACAGAACAATAAAAGTATATTTAAAAAGAAAAAAAGAAGAAGGGAAGGAGAGTGGAGGGAGGGAAGAGGGATGAAAGGTGTGACTGGTGATAAAAAGAACAAGATATAAAAGGAGGAAAGGAAGGGAGGAGAGAAGAAAAAGACTGAGAAAGGCAAAAGAGAGAGAGAGGGAAGGAGGTAAGCTGCAGTTACACAGTGCAAACCTGGCACTTTGTAATACTGTGCTGTATTTAATCTGCACAACAATCCTGCAAGCTCAGTGTCACCGTCCCCATAATGCCAATGAGGAGACCAAACATCACCAGCTCACAGTGATTCACTTAAGTGAGTCAGGAATGGGTCCCAGATCAGAGGAGGTTTTCAAGTTCACGTGCTCTCCACCAAATCCCAGGAGGGAAGACACCAGGAGGTAAGATGGGAAACCAAGGAGGCTGGGAGGAGGTAGGCCAGGCTGACTCCCAGGGAGGGACAAGACAAACTAGCCCAGCTTCGGATCAAAGGGGACATCTGGTGCCCTTTTGTCTTCATTAAACTTGTGGTTACTCTTTAACGACTGTGCACACCATTAGTCAGATTGATTAATTAGATTCGAGTGTACTCCTTACAAACCCCAGGAGGATTGCCAATAAATAGTGTTTAGACATTATGGCTGAGGAACCCGGAAGGCAGCCATCATAAACAAAGCAGAATTCTTTGGCTTCAGTTCCTGGGGAAGCTGAGGGCTCCAAAAGCAAGATTCAGTAATGAGCTCTCTGTGTGCTCAGAGTCCAAGACCCCAACCAACCTCATCTGAGAGTCCCACGATGAGATGACCCCCTACATGGGGGGTCTCAACATAGGAGGCTCCTTTGTCTTGGGACCTCAAGTTGACAGAGGACCAGAAATCTACCATTTGATGTTATATATCCCAGAGGTTGCCTACAATAATCTTCTTTGATATCATCTGGTAAAATCTAGAAAGTGTCCAAATTAAATGAGAATGAGGGCAAGTTGCTGGGAAGAACTCCCAGAGACAAAGGTAAACAGTATTTTAAGAAATGAAATGATGTCACACTTTCAACTGCATACAAGATCATATTTTCTGTAAAATATGAACACTGATGACTCTGAGGTAAAAGTTATTCAGAAGAGTACTGTCTGTTTTGAAAGTCTCGGGGTTCCAGGTGTGGTGGTGTGTACCTGTAATCCCAGTAATTGGGAGGTTGAGAGAGGAAGATTGCATGTTTGAGGCCAGTGTGGACAATTTAGTGAGACCCTGTCCCAAATAAAAAGTAAAAAGGGCTGGGGTTATTGAGCTCAGTGGTGGAGCCATCCTGGGCTCAATACCTAGTAAAACACACACACACACACACACACACACACACACACACACACGCACAGAGAGAGAGAGAGAGAAAGAGAGAGGGAGAGAGAGAGAGAGAAGAGAGAGAGAAAGTCTGAGGAATATATTTCTCAATTTATATCACTTATAAATTATCACTTATAAATTTGTATCATTTATAACTTTTCTTTTTACATATCTTTAAGGGTGATATATGAAAAAATCTTTAGTTATGTTTAAAAATGCTTTTTGAAAAGCATGAAATTAAAATTCAAAGTGATAAAAACATTGCTTTAGAGTTAGCATTTTAAAAATTTCTTCATGATGCATGAAATGATGGACTGTCTTACAATTCATGGTGTCATGTTCTAAGAAATGCAATATGTGGTGGCTATGCTTTGGATCTGGACTGTCCCCCAAAAGCTCATGTGTTGAAAACTTGGTCCACAAATGCAGCAATAGCCAGAGCCCAGTGGGGTTGGGGGTTGGGGAGAGACTGGATCATGAGGGCTCTGATCTCATCAGCAGTTTAATTCATTTGATTGATTGATAATTTGAATGGACCTACTGGGAGGACATGGAGACTGTGGGCAGGTGGGGCATGGTTGAAGGAAGGTCAGTGGAGGAAGGGACATGGGGTCTCTATTCCTGTCTTGTCCGTGTCATCTTTCTCTCTCTCTCTCTCTCGCTCTCTCTCATATCTCTCTCTTCTTCCCAGATGCCATGAGCTGAGCAGCTTTCCTCCACTACATCCATCCCCCAACATGGTTTTGCCTTGAGGCCTGCTGACCATTGAAACCTTCTGATACTGTGAGCCAATATACACCTTTCCTCCTCTTCCTCTTCCTCCTCCTCCTCTTCCTCCTCCTCTTCCTTCACCTCTTCTTCTTCCTCCTCCTTCTTGTTCCTACCTACTCTAATAAGTATCTGTGTACCTTGTGAGTTTATCACAGCTAATCCTATCCTTCTTAATCCTTATCAACTTGGTTAGCTCCAGGGGAGCTCCACTGCCTACAAGTCCCCTCCTCTCATGACTAGCTTTTTCTCCAGCTATTACTTTTCTCCCTAAATATGGACACAGACACACACACACACACACACACACACACACACACACATACACACACTTCCCCCCTAATTCCTGCACAGA
>PVJS01003241.1:0-18137 GCA_004027185.1 Glis glis
ATCTCCATCTCCATCTCCATCTCCATCTCCATCTCCATCTCCATCTCCATCTCCTTCTCCATCTCCATCTCCATCTCCATCTCCATCTCCATCCCCTTCTCCATCCCCATCCCCATCCCCATCTCCATCCCCATCCCCATCCCCATCTCCGTCCCCTTCTCCAGCCTCATCTCCATCCTCATCTCCCTTCTCGGCATCCTCCCACAGGTAGCATTCATACTGGGCATCCTGGAACGGGTTGCATTGTCCTGGGCTTAGAAGTCACCTTTGAATAATGGGAGCATTAGAAGGCACGCATTTTAATTTCACATCACAGGAATTTCCTTTTGCTCCATTCTAGAGTTCATCCATCTTTTTCTAAAATATCACTAGTTTATCCATTTCCTCAACAATCACTTTTGCTTGTTAACATATAAGAGAGAGAAGGTGTCCAATTAAAGATAGCAGTAGAGCATGACTGGGCCACTGGGATGGGCTGGCTCCCCTCACAAGCAACACAGTCTCAAAAAAAAAAAAAAACAGAACAGCAGGATACAGATGTGGGAAGACTCAGTTCTGAAAGTCTTTTGGATGCACATTTGCAATTCTAGCATATTCTAGAACAGAGTACTCTAAGTGATTTTAATTGTCCATTCCTATCACTAAAAGAATTTTAATACACTCCTACTTTTGGTGTACTTTTCAATAAATAGTATACAAAGGAAAGGACCAGTCTACTAACGTGTCATATGCATTATAAAATGCATGCTGAAATTAAAATTCAACAAGGGTAATATAATAACATCTACCGAGGGAGGTTCCTGTATTTTCACTTCCCACTGGGGGTTCTTGAACACTGATGAGGTGAGAGGGCCCGTGTTAGAGACTGCCCTCCTGAAACTTAATTTGGGGAGTATCTGGCCACACTCTTCCTTGCTAGGAGATTTGAAATTCAGCTATTTTTAACTACTCAGAACCAACAGGTTTGGCTCACATGTGTGGATTTGGAATCTCTGTGTGATATTTGCCCACAGTAGGTGTCAGTCAATTAATTTAATTGAAGGACTTCGAGTAGCTGTTTCTCCAATTTACTTTTGGGTTTCAATTTGATTTGGGATCGTCACGATTGCAAAATCCAGCTTAATCCTATTTTCCAGCTCACTAGTGAAAATCAATACTTCGATTTGGGGCAGAGCTGAGAACCGAGCAGGCCCTGGGAGGAACCCCTTCTCCTGCACAGTGCTGCTCCCCATGCCAAGTGCTCGGCTCTCCAGCCTCTCTGCTGGCTTATTATTGCCTGCTGACTTCCTAGTGTGGATGTCCCCTGTTGGGCTCAGGCTAGCATTAGCACAAGGACACCTCCTCCTTGCTGTCTGCCAGTGTGCACACCCTCTCTGGCTGTGAGCAGGGGGGCCCTAACACTAGCGCCAGCCCTGGGAGCCTGTGGTACCTCTGCCTGCACTTCGCACTGCTTGTCCCATCCAGGGCTGGAGAGAACCCTGTCAGCCCAACAGCCAGGCTGATGCTCACTGGCTGGGCCTCCCTTGCTCTCGGGGAGGAAGCTGCGCTGTTGTTAGGAGCACGTCCACAGCTGCGGGACAGGTGAGCATCGCAGGGGCTGTTATCTCCTGCAGCCTCCTGTCCTAATGGCCAGCAGCTCGGGTCATCTAAACTACGAATAAGATGTGAGTCACATCATGGCAGGTTCTTCGTCTCCATTGTGATTGATGCTCAGGTGTGAATTGCTAAGTGATATTCACAGTATCCACTGTGGAAAGAACTTTGATGAGACAGAGAAAAAAAGTATACGCACCATTAGGATAGATTTTATAGACGTGCTTAACAAAGTGAACTTGTGTAAGATAACAATGGTCCTTTCCCCTGAAAATGATATATACTTGATGGCTTAATCTAAACAATATCTTAATGCGCTTGTCTTTGACATATTAAAAACGGGAAAAATAATGTTATACATTTTTTAAAATGTTAAGATTGTCACAATCAATCAACCAGACAAAAGCCAGGTAATTCAGACTTGGAAATGACAACGTTGATCTCTCTATTTTCATCCAGGCTGGTGATGTAACTGCAAGACACCCATTAAATGAGCCACTTAGTACCACAAATGTACCCATTAGAGTCCCTCTCAGTTCTGCAATTACTGTCATCAGGAGCCAGGCTGTTACATCTTTGCATATGCTAAAGAAACGTAGGCATTCATATTTAAATGCAGCTCACCTGCACCAGGCACAGCAGCCGAGCTGCCACATCACTCTCCAAGTGACTTCAAATGAGGAGCAGAGCCCATGCTGGTTCCTCTTTTTTTTTTTGTGTGTGGTATGGGGATTGAGCCCAGGGGCATTCTACCTCTGAGCTACACCCCCAGCCCTATTTTTTATTCTTTATTTTGAAACAGGGCCTCACTAAGTAGCTGAGGCTGGCCGCAAATCCAGATCCTCTGGTCTCAGCCTCCCAAATATTGGGATTGCAAGCGTGCGCCACCATGGGCTACTGCAGGTTCCTCTTAAAGATCCATCCAGGCTTCTCCTTGAAGAGAGTACCTGACAGCCGATGATTCGATTTTAAGTGCAGTGGTGTGAGCCGGATACCTCCAGCAGTTACTAGGGGCCAGGGACTGCAGTGTGCTCTGTATCTAGAGTCTTTCTTTTTATCTTCATCACTATCTCCCATGACACAGAGAGGTGAAGTTCCTTGCCCAGGGCCACACAGCAAGAATCACATCTCTGAGTTAGACACGGGTGGGCCATGAGAAGGAATGTGGAGCGTACACACTGGGGGCTCATCACAGTTACACAATTCATCCTGTGTCTCTGAGGCTGGTCTTCCTCCATAGACTGGAACCAGTGTCCACCTGTCACCCTGAGAGGCTGCGTGAGCACTGAGATGGCTCTGGGAATCCAGACCTGGCACACAGATCTGAGTTGCTCTGGGACGGGCAGGGGGCGCGGTGCACAGTCACCTGGAAGTCCTCCTGTGCTCCACCACCTGAGGACGCAGACTGTTCAGAGCCAGCCCCCCATACCTCATGCTGGAGGAGACCTGATTTCACCCCAGGCTAGAGGCCCTGGGATGAGAGACCACAGCAACAGGGATGCGGGGTAGGAAATGTCATTGTGGGCTCCAGAGGGGGTCCTGGAAAGATACAGGGGGTCAGGACAGACGGAAGCCAGCAGAGGCTGTTCTAGAGGGCTCCAGAGAAGCAGGGGCTCTGAGTGATACCATCAGATGGGACTTAGATTTCAACCTGATCTTTGGAGGGACGGAGGCTTGCAGACTTCAGCAGAGGCGGAAATGGTGTGGGCCAGTGTGGGGGCAATAATGAACCCCAGAGAGGAAGGACAGAGAGGCTCCGCAGGCCACCACCCACACGCGATGCCAAGGGCAGGTTCTGACCCAGGGAGACAGCCCGAGAAGCGAGGAGAGGTGCTGCTGGAGAGGGCCTGGGTGGGACACAGAGCAGACAGTATTTTGAAAAAGAGGCCAAAAGCTGAGTTTTGTTCTGGCGTGAGTGTGATTTCCTCAGACTGTCTCCCTGGTGCAGAAGCCGGATGGTCTTTTGTACCCGGGCTGCAGGGAGCGGGGTCAGGGCTTGAACTGCCTTCGGAGTCCTTCTCATTAAGGTCACCATTAAGATCAGAGGGACACAGGACGCTGAAGGGACAAGCCACAGAGCTGAGGATGCAGGAAAGGCAACCCGTCGCGGTCCAGAGTCAAGTTCCATAGCAGCCTCTGTAGCAGGTCCTTCTTACACAAGACCTGGGAAAATTCCAGGTGAAGCGGGTTGTGTAATATGCAAATGGCGAATTCATGAACTTCCACAGGGAGCAAGGCACACCATGCCCACCTTCAGAAAACAGCACCCGGTAGGTATCTGACACCCTCTCGGGAGCCCGAGTTTGGAAGTGCCTTATGAGTTACCATGAGTCTAGAATTATGTTCTTTATGTAAGAGTTAACTTAAAAGTTCAGCATCTTAAAACCACAGGGTAGGAGAGAAGTAGATTTTGAACCCTGCTCATTCTGACCTAATGGATTTCATTCTGTCTTTCACAATCGTCCCCAACTCTGGCTTTTACTCTCCAACTGTAATTCAAGGAGGCTGAAAAAAATTGTATTAAATAAATTACAGTGTGATAATTCCATCATCATTAGGAAGAACAGGAAGTCATAAAGTTCAGTATAAAAATGGCCTGAGAGCTCGCTAAAATGCAACTTATACGTCCCACTCCCCAGACGGATCTAGCCTGCCCGGTTGTGGCCAATTAACTCCTTAGAAAATTAACCCTTAGACATACTTAGCGAGAGACTGCTGCGGATTCTCAGTTTTATGTTTATGGAAGCATTTGCTGTTCTGCTTATTAACATCGAGGCTGCTTACTTAAGATTGACAGAAAATAGAAACAGATGATATGATTCTGAACAGAGCAACGTCTGCCCATGTAAAACGTCCTTGTCTAGGCGGCGGGCTGGGACGTCTCTGAGAGTCACCGTCTCATGCGCTAACACAGCATCTTTCTGAGAGACGACCAGTTAGGAGAAGTCATTTAATACCACGGGGACCGAGCTGCGAAAGTTCCAGAGACCTCAAGATACAAAAGTGGGAGGTGCAAACTTAAGACCTGTCGTGGAGTTAGCGACACATTTTTTTATACCCCGAAATTTATCGTTGAGGGAAATCTTGCTGAAAAGACAGGAAAAATAGCATCTTAACATTTTTTTTTTACAATTGACACCAAAATGATGTTCAAGTTATTATGGCTGTATTAGGGGATGCTAACTGAGTGCATCTTACAGAAGGGGACTTTATAAACTACGCTCCCAGAATAAGAAAAGAAAGAGGTAAGATATGAGAAAATATGGGAAAGATTAAAAGCAGGAAAATACATAGGACAGGGCACATCTTCCAGTGGCCTCCTCCCCGATTCCAGGGGCAAAGCGTTTAGCCCACTTATTTGGAAAATGAGTGCCAGAGCTAATCAGTGCCGTCTGGGTCTAGCGAGATGTCGACGCAGCCAGGGCTGTGTTTCTCTTCCGAGCTTCAGGCTGGCTTGTGGGACATGATTTATGTGCTGTTAAACCTCATAAGGAAAATATTAAAGCTATCTGGAACCAGGCGAACCTGGGAAACAAGCCGTAAATTGTACCACTGGACGCACAACTTCCTCTCGAGCATCAATCTGCCAACATCTGCTAAATATGTAAATGATTTATTATATTTTCTTTGGTATGTTTAATTAGGAGATTGCAAATTGGACCGGTGGTGAGACTTCCAAACTCTCATTAATTAATTAGCCAGGAAGGTCTCAAGGCCGCGCGTGGCTCCCCCTGCGGCTGGCTGTGGGACGTGGTGCTTCTAGCCGTGGGTGAAGGAACAGAAAGAGGCGTCTGAACCTGGGGAGGGCACCGCGGGAGGGTGGATCCTTCAGGCAGTTTGCAGAATGCATGATTGCCTATAATCGATCTCCGTCATTTTTTGGCGAGACTTATGGGGTCTAAGAGAAAACGAGCTCTTTGTGCCTTGCTGGGAGGAGCCGTTGATGCCTGTAAGTGGATTCCACTTGGTAATGTAATGGTGACCGTTTTGCCCAGCAGCCCAGGACCACAGCTGGGCCCTGTGGAATAGGGGCCTGAGCCACGCACCGTGGTGGTAAATCCAGGAGGGCCTCCAGGTTTCCAGGGCAAGGTTGCTCCATCCCCTCCCTCGGCAGTGCTGAGGAGCTGTGCAGCCACGGCCAATACAGTTGTGTCACCTGAGAAATTGTTCTTACCAGAGAAACCCTCCCAAGGGGCCCATCGGTCTGTTGCAAACACTGAGGGCTTTGGCTGACTCGCCCAGCCGGAGGACAGCGGAGAGCCTGGGTCCCTGGCAAGGGAGGATGTCAAGTTAGGGGCTACTGTGTCCGTTATGGCTGGTTTCCTTAGTGAAGGAAGTCACCCCTTCTCCTCAGAGTGCTCACTGTCAAGTGTACTAGCTTGCTGAATCCGTGTTAGTTTGGAAATTAAGGGTGGGAAACGTCCTGTGGGGTCCCCAAAGGGACAGGTGTTTGTCTCTGAAGCGGTTGGTGGAAGGGGAAACGTGAACAACGGGGATGCACAATTCGAAAACCAAATAAAAGTAAAAGTGGATGAGAATTGATGCAATGAGCGGGTGTGAGCGCTGAATCCAGGCCCCCGCCCTCCCAGGGAGAAAGCCGCTTCCCAAGCGCTGTCCTGGTCTCTCACGGGGAGGCTCAGCTCTCGCGCTGGCCTTTGTCTTTTTTTTTAAGGCATAAAGAGCGGTGCTTCTAGATCTGAAAGGTTTTCCAACCAGGTTCAGATTGAGAATGCCCCAGGCCAGAGTCCTGGGTCTTTGGAATGGACGAGCCCCAGACGCACGCGTGGGATGGGTTGATTTTCAGCAGATGGCAGAGTCCTTTTCCACCACCAGTGCTCTCTGTTTACACAGGATCTTCCCAAATAAGTAATTATTTTCCTATTCTACCATAAAAATCGAATTCAGGCCGGGCCTGGTGGTGCACTCCTGTAATCTTAGTACTTGAGAGGCTGAGACAGGAGGATCGCAGGTTCAAGGTCAGCCTTTGCAACTTAGCAAGGTCCCTCAGCAACTTAGCCAGACCCTGTTTCAAAATAAAAAATAAACTAAGGCTGGGGAGTAGCTTGGAGGTAGAATGCCTCTCGGTTCAATCCCCAGTACCAAAAAAAAAAAAATCCTATCTATCAACAGGTTATGAAACTATGGTATATACACACAATGAAGGTTTACTCAGCCATAAAGAACAAAATTATGTCATTTGTAGGAAAATGGATGGAAGTAAGATTAGCCAGTCCCAGAAAGTGAAGGGTCATATGTTTTCACTTGTGTGTGGAAGCTAGAAAGAAATGGAGAAACAAAAGGGACAGACAGATAAGAGGAGATACTAGTAGAATAGTGGAAGGGGGTTCGGGGAGGGAGGTGGGGCAGTGAAAGGGGAGACTTGAGGGAGGAAGAGCTCAAATAACGCTGGGTACATATATGAAGTATCAACACCAGTCTCCATAACAGGTACGGGGAGGGGGCAGGAGCGGGGCGGGCTGTGGAGAAACGCACCTGGCGCTGTGCGCATGTCTGTGTCTATCACACCGAACCTCACTGTGATGTTAATTACAGTGCACTAATGGAAACCTAATCATTGCAGATAGAACCAGCTATGCTCAGGCTGGTCTCCTGCTCTTTAATGCCCAGGAAGTGGACGAGGGTGCCAAGGTTTTGTCTTTGCACAAAACCTAGGTCAGGTGTGAGCAGGGCGCTGGGCGGGTTGCAGAAGACTGTGGGTGCTCATGGAACCTTTCTGTGGAGCCTTCCGGCAACCTTCGGGGTATTCTTATTTTGTGGAACTGGGGATTGAACCCAGGGGCATTCTACCTCCGAGCTACACCCCCAGCCCTATTTTTTATTCTTTATCTTGAAACTGGGTCTGACTAAGTTGCGGAGGACCTCACTAAGTAGCTGAGGCTGGCCGTGAACCCAGATCCTCCGGTCTCAGCCTCCCAAGTACTGGGATTACAAGCGTGCGCCACACGCCCGGCACCATCAGGGTATTCTTTACACTGACACAGTAGCCGTGATTAAGGTGACACAAGGGGCTATAAATTACTAAAAGTGGCTGGCTTCTTGATTTATTGGCTACCCTTGTATAAAGAGAACATTCTCTGGCACCGTTAGGATACACAATACAAACAACACTTACGAAAGCGAAGCGTGGGGTGGTATTGTTGGCTTATGTAAGGAGGACCTGGTGGAAGAGGATGAATCAGTTAGCTCTGAAGCGCATGAAACACACAGGAGGACAACTCTGTGATCAGACTAGCAGGCTGCAACCTAAATAAAAGTGTAAAAACACTCAAATGCAAATGAGCCGCTCCAAAGACAGGCCTGCCTCTCACATCATTTCTGGTAATGAGCATCTTGCTTCAAAGAGAGCCAGTTCCTCGATTGTAAGCCTGAAGATGTGTTTATTTATTTATTTTGTTTATTTCGGGCAGCAGTAAAGAAAAAAGCCCAGATTTTTTTAGTTATTAAAGCAGTAAGAACAAAGTTAACTCAATTATGAACCCTTAAGATGTGAATTGCCGTATTTCTTTGATAAAATGTGGCTGATTTAAATGTTGGTTTGCCTGAACCTAGTCTTGGTTTTATTTCGCTGAGGTTTTTGGTTACACGTTCTCGTATTCAAAGTTGCGTTTCAGTCACGTGGGTCAAGTTTGTTCCTGTCTCAGGGACCTTTCAGAAGAGATGTGCACAAACAATTAGCAAACTGTTTCTGTCGATGTCTACCCCGGCCAGCCACATAGCACCATGCTGAGTTCTGCCAAAGCCGCTGCCACCCGAGTGGTAGCAGTCCTCTTCTCTCTACTCAGATCCCAGTTTGGAAATCAGCACCATGCAGGGAAACCAGCTCCCACCACAGGGCGGCTCACTGGGCTCCCGCTCATCCCCTGGACAGGGGTAGGAGCGCCTCCTGCAGTCACACCCCGCCCAGTGTGTGTACTGATGGGCACCAGGGTTTGCCTTGTGTGGGGAGGGGCAGGGGCGGGGGCTTGTCATTTTATATTGGGTCTTTGGGGACCGGCTTCTGGAGGAGATGGCCTTTGAACACTGACTCCAAGGACCTGGGAAGCGAGACTCGTGCTGGTGTATCAAGGACAGCGAGGAGCCCGGTAGCTGGGGGCAGTAGGAGCCGAGCTCAGGGCCACCGGGAGGGTCCTGCTGCAGCCTGGGTCCTCTGACCAACCGAGACGGGTTTGCAGCAGAGGCTGGTGCAGCCTGCTTCTACTCCAGGGGGTGGAGGACAGGAGGCTGGACACAGAGGCCAGGCAGGAGGTGCCCACAGGGAGCCAGGAAAGAACGGGGGTCCAGGGGAGGGTGCGGTAGGAAGGGATCCTGAGTTTGGCCTGGAGGAAGAGGTGACAGGCTTGATGATCCGGGCATCTGGTACAATAACCAAGCCTGTGCAATTTCAAGCTGTTTAAGTGTGTGTGTGTGTGTGTGTGTGTGTGTGTGTGTGTGTGTGTGTCTGTGTGTGTGTGTGTGTGTGTGTGTGTGTGTTGTACTGGGGATTGAATCCCAGGGGCACTCTACCTATAATCCACACCCCCAACCCTTTTGATTTTGAAATGGGGTCTTGCTAAGTTGCTGAGGCTGGCCTCAAACCTGCAATCTTCCCGTCTCAGCCTCCCAAGTACTGGGATTATAGGTGTGCACCACCATGCCCCGCTTAAATGCATTTTATAGAATTATTTCCCCTCATTTTCAGTGTTCCACAATCACCCTTAGCCTGCTGTCCACGATTACTGTCCTCTCTTCGGTGGTACCTCTGGTTGGTGAACTGCTGTGGCTGTGGTCCCCTCTCCTCCTCCTGTGGAGACACTGGGGGGAACGGGGCAACCAGGCTGGCCCAGGCCCAGAGTCCATGGCCTGCAGCTCACAGCTCAGTAGGACCAGGGGCAGCACCGCACTGCTCCAAGCCTCACTCTCCTGTCTCCACCACCACGAGGGTGACGAGGGCGGGCCTCCCTGTGGCTCTCCTGTGACGATTTTACAGAATAAGTGTTGACAGAGTGTTTGGAGTGAAGTAGATTCTCACCCATGTTCTACCATCACGCTTGCTGCCTGTCATCCATGGCCAGCACTTAGTAAGTACCCTGTGCATTCCAGTGACTGCCTTTACACAGTGTAGACGATCATCCCCCACACATTCCTGGAGACACATTTTGCATATCTGGAAGCGAGGGGGGAGGTGCGGAAGCCATCAGGACCCCCGCATGAGATGAGGGGCTCTCTACAGCCTGGGTAGCGGCCCCCAGCCGTGTTTCCTGCGGTCCACACAGACTGAGCCACGAGGCACTGTGGTGGCAGCCCCTACAGGTGTCCATGTGCCAATCCCCGAGAGCCCTATGTGACTTTGTGTGGCCCAGAGGGACACAGGCAGCAGTGGAGTTACTGGGGCTCCTCATCAGCTGACATCAAGACAGGACATTGGCCTGCACTGTCCGAGTGGGCCCAGCAAAATCGCCAGGCGCCAGAATTCGGGTCTGGCATGTCCCCCATGGCCCCTGTGTTGAAGAAGGCTTGGTCCTTAGCTGGTGGCGTCATTGGGGGGTGGTGGAAACATTAGGAGGCAGGCAGTGGCAGGGATAGGTCGCTGGGGATACTGGGACATCGGCCCTCCTCTCTCTGGGCCTCCTGGCTGCCATGCACAAGCGACTGTCCTCACCCTGTGCTTCTTCCACGATGCTCTGCCCCGCCACAGGCCTCAAAACAACCAGGCCAGGTGACCGTGAACTGAAAGTGTGAGGTGACATCAACCTTTCCTCCTTCCAAGTTGGCGATCTCAGGCACTTCGTCACAGTGAAGCTGGCGGACACACAAGGGTTCTTAGATACACTGAACAGAGAGGCAGGAGAGTATCTGATGTGAGAAAGACAAGCCGCCATTGCTGGCTTTGCAGACGGAGGAGGGGCTGCGAGCCAAGGAGTGCTAGCAGCCTCTCAAGCTGGACAAAGTGAGGGAATGGATTCTCCCCATCCCAAGCCTGCGGAAGGAGCCAGCCAGAGAGACTGCTGAGCCCCAGAGTTACAAGGTAATCCACTCCTCAAAAAATCATGGAAATGTTGTTTTGAATGACGCCCAAATGTCTGACACGGTAGCCTCATAGCAGTCGGGTGGAATGAGGAATCTGAAACCGTCTTCACGAGCCTTTTATTTTCTAGCACGTGAAAACCCAGAAGTCCGTCTTGCCCTTCGGCTGGGTCTCTCACCATGCCTGATGGGCAGCGTCACCCCTTGGTCACTGGAAAATGTTGGCTCACCGAGGTGTACAGTCTAAATCTCACGTCCACGAGTCTCCCGACCACCTCACCACCAGAATTCCTCATGATTCAGCACGGAGAGGTTCACGCTCATGGCGACACAAGTTCCCCAAATGCTAATTTCAACTTAAAAGCTTGAGTTTTATCCTTGGCAGCAAGTACTGTCATTTCTCTTCCTTGAAGTGACAGGACCGCTTTGTTCTTTTCTGAGATGGTGTCTACCACGCACCGGGCTGAATGACGGCCACGCGTTGGCTGTTTCCGCAGGTGAAGGTGGCACTCTGTCAAAGGGAGCTGGTTCCCTGGGGGCCTCCCGCACTGCCCAAAGGCGCTTCTCCACACGCTCCTCGTCACCTCATGCCAATATTAAAAAGATGCATGCATCAAAGTTCAGCAAATCGACCATTTTTGCTGCCTCCTCAAGGACTTTCCTGAGTGAGATGGAGAACTAACTAATTGTAGTTATATGCTCTTTCCCACAAGTGTGATGTGTTCTCAAAATAAGCTCTGTAGTGGAAGCAGCTTTTTCTCTGTTCTGAGTTGGGGAAGAAAATGGAGCTTCAGTGCTGGGTGACGTCGCCCTCTGCTGGTCAGATGGGGAGTGGCAGGGTGGGCTCAGAACTCCCTGGGCTCAGGGGGCCCCATGGCCTTTAATGGTCCCTTCACAGAGCAGGTCAAGGAGGGAAGATTGTTCAGCGTGTGTGAAGGACAAAAAGAAAGTGAGCAGAAAGATTGAAGCAAGAGAAAGCCGGGCGTGGTGGCGCACGCTTGTAATCCCAGTACTTGGGAGGCGGAGACCGGAGGATCCCGGATTGCAGCCAGCCTCAGCTACTTAGTGAGGCCCTCCGCAACTTCGTGAGACCCGGTTTCAAAATAAAGGATAAAAAAATAGGGCTGGGGGTGTAGCTCGGAGGTAAAACGCCCCTGGGTTCAATCCCCAGTACCAAAAAAAAAAAAAAAAGAGAAAAGAGACCACTGAAAGAAAGCTTCTGTTATACACAGGAGACTGCTTCCTGCCTGAATATTCACCTAACGCCCGTCATGATCAGCACTGCGCAGCCAACTCGGGCCAGGGCCACGCGCCTGCCAGGGGAGTATTCATATTCTGTCTGGAGTTATTCAGGTTTGGGAAAGCTTTGCCCTGATCCTTCACAGAATGCAGAAGAGCGACTCAGCTACGTCACGCTCATGGGCTCTCAGGCCCCATGCAGGGGCTCCCGGAGCAGCCCCTGAGCTCACACTGCTGCCAAGACAGGGAAGTCGCTGCCTTCCATGAACCTTCCATGAAGCCCCGAGGGGAAATGTATTTGGGGAGCTAGCACCCAGAAGAAGGAACATCCAGCCCCCACTGGCAGTAAAACTGAGAACCGCCTGTCATGCCTTGGGCCGGAGTGTCCCCAAAGACACCTGTGTTGGAGGCTTGGTCCCCCATGCGGCCGTGTTAAGTGGCAGGGCTCTTGGGATGTGATGGGCTGTCAGGGCTCTGAGCTTCCTGAGTGAACTAGTCCACTGGCTCACAGCTGGAGGATGGATGGGCAGGTGATGGGAACTAGTGGGCGGGCCTGGTTGGAGGAAGTAGGTCATCCGGGAGTGTGCCATGAAGGGTACATCTGCCCTGCCCCCTTCCTCTCTGCTTCCCTGTCATGCTGTCCTGCCTCTCCTCAGGCCCACAGCAATGGGGCCAAGCAACCATGCCCTCAAATCTGTGAACCGTGAGCCAAAATAATCTTTTCTCCTCTACGTTGATTTTCTCGGGGACTGTGTCACAGCTGTGGAAAGCTGACCCGCACCCTGTCTGTCTACCCTTTCATGCCAACAGGGAGCTCAGACCTCGTCTCAGCAACATGTCCAACTGCCTATGGTGGCCAAAGTAGCAGCTTCCTTTCCTTTCTTTTCTTTGACTCGGTGTTCTCTTATTTGTAGTCCTTCTGCTGCTAAGTTTTAAATTCTTACTTGTATTTCACCATTGATTCATGTATGGGGGTCAGCGGTAATAGACCTCACCGTACATCAATAAAATGCACGTAGCTGATACAACACGTGCAAACTGCAGCAAGACGCACTGCACGTGTGTGGGCGTTATGGCAAGGTCTCCACCAATCCAGAGACGAAGTGAGCTCTTGTGAACATGACTGCTCGAGAGAAGCTTGAGAGGAGAATGAGCAGCTGTCCACAGGATCCCAAGCCGAGAGATCAAGATGCAGCGGCACCAAAAGGCAGAGATTGGCCAGTAAACAGTGGTGGGGTTGACATGGCTCAGGGGCTGGGGACGTGAGGGTCGCCTGTGTGCTCTGCCAGTGACCTGGCCTGCCCTGCTGTCCAGGAGCCTTCTCACCGCCTGCCCTAGATCTCAGCTTCAATTCCCTAGCTCGTCCCTGGACAGCACCAGAGCGATCCTTTCAAAAGAAAGTCTAATCTTCCACCGGCTTAAAGACATCAAGAACTTCCTACTTCTCTTAAGGTTTGTCAGGAAACATTGTGAACAACTTTGACAAAATTATATTGTGCAAAAATAAAATAATATTGTGAGGAAATAAAATTAAATGGAATAAAATAAAAACAAATCAACTGGGGAGAATGTGTTTTCTAGAAATAGAACGCAGGGCTCCTGGGCCATGAGCTGGGGCAGGCAGTGTGGGCAAAGCCAGGGAGGGAGTCACCAGTCACCAGAACACGCCTTGGTGGAGACAGGGCTGGACTCCATTCCTGAAAGACTGGAACACAGAGGACACTCCCACCCTGCAGAGGAGCGACGGGTTTAAATGACAGTGCACAACGCTCCAGGGGACAAGCAGGGCCAACCCCTTACAAATACCGAGAACCTTAAGGATATTTATTTATTTAACGGATTCATTCTGTTTCTAGGAATTTAGCCCCCCACATCAAGATGTGGACAAGTATTTACACATAAAGTTGTTCAACACACATTTTTGATAATAGCAAAAAAAATAGATATCCAAAAATAGGGAAATGGTCAAGCAAGTTAAGATAGAATATTATGTAACCATGAAAAGATTGGGTGGAAAATGCTTGCAACTAAAAGTTATAGAAGAGAAAAATACTAGTTCATGTTATCTGCATAGCAGGGTCCAAGAAAGTTAAAATGCAAACAGGGATTACTGTGGAGTTGTTACACCTTTTCATATTTTTATTTGTACATTTTAATTTTGCAGAATAATGGGATTCGGTTAATTGTACAGGAAAATGGGTTTCAGTGCATACTTGCACATGCAAATAATGTATTTTGCTCATAGCCACCCAGGGTTGCGATCCTTAGGTTCATAACTGTCGCTTTATTTTTTAGTGTTCTTTAAAATGTGTCTTGTTTTTTAAAACTAGAACAGCATGCAAGAAGAGTTACAGAAGGTTTGAAGGTGAGGGGATGGAGTGGCGGGCTGCGGGTGGGGTGCTCCCAGCCACGTGGAGACAACAGGCCTGAGACTACTGGCCAGGGGGTGCAGGGAGAGGAGAGAGCGTCCGAGGCAGAGTGACTCAGCCCCCCACAGGCTGATGGCTCCATAACCAAGAGGAAGACTCAAAAGAAGACGTTCTGGAGGAGTGGGCAGAGAAAGGTTTGGAAGCACAGTGTTTGAGGTGCGCCCGCAGTGCGAGACGGGGCGCTAGCAGTGGAGGCGGGGCCGTCTGGTAAGGAGCTGGGCTGGACGGGCATCAGTGAAGGTGTGGACGCTCTCCCCAGGCAGGGCCTCCACTGAGAAAAGCATCGAGGAGATAAACTGGGGCAGCGGGCGTCGACTCCATGGGTGGCCCCGCAGGCTGGAGCAAGGGGGAAGCTCCCCACCCTGGAGGGGTGGCCTTGGTCCTGGAGGGACACGCGCCCCTTCAGGGTGCGGGAAAGGGAGCTTTCAGGCCGAGGAGAAGGGGGGGAAGCAAAGGAGGAGGCTGGCTCTGTGAAGGTTCTCAGGGCACGCACATAGGGAGCATTCCTGTGGGCCAAGATGGTGGAGGGGCTCTGTGTCAGAAGCCCGGTGCTCGCCGTGTCCAGTGTGATGGTCCTGCCCTTACAAAGTCTCAGCAGAGGGCGGCCCGGAGCAGGCGGCGCGATGCCTCCAAGAAATGACTTACTATGTGTTTGTGGAATCATTTTCCTCTCAGTTTTACCAATCTTATTATATTTATAACACACACATTTGTCATAGTCCGTGTTCGCGATAAGCAAAAGTGTTTTTCCTTCTCTTTTTAACCAACACAGGCTGAGCGTTTCTAATTGGAAAACTGAGAAGCTTTCTGGGAACCGGCTCGATGCCACACGTGGAGAATTCTGCACCTGATTCTTGAGGTGGGTCAGATCGGGTCGCGTCTAAACGCAGGTGCACTAAAAATACTGTCTAAAATGACCTCCCAGCTGTGTGTGTTAAGGTGTATGAAGCATGCATGAATTTCATGTTTAGACTTAGGTCCCGTCTCCATGATGTATTTGTAAATGTTCCCAAACATGGACAAAACCCAGAATCTGAAGCACTTCCGGCCCCAAGAATTCTGGATGCGGGATTCTCAGCTTGTACCTGGAAAACCTGCCAAGAAGCTGCGCTTTCACCCACAGCAAGAACCCCCTCAGTGTGGCTGGAGGCTTGCGCCCATCCTTACAGCCCTGGCTTTCTCTGCTGGAGGAGCCCCAGGCCACCTGCGCATCTGCAGGCCCGGGGACATGTGTGGTCTACAGCATGGTGCTCCCTTCTTTCTAGACAGTGCCCAGCTTCCCCCTCATGCAGTCTGTGACTGCTCCCCACACACACACGCACACGCACACACGCTCACGCACAGGCTCCAGGGCTGGGCCCACCCAGTTCTGAAAGTCCTGGATGTGTTTCCTTCCTTCAGCCTCAGTGGCTGGCTCCAGGTGGGCAGGGGAGGAACTGAGCTCTGGGTGGGAGAAGGTAAGCGCGCTCTAACAGCAAGCACTTCAGTGATGGGGGAGATTTCACTAACAGAAAGGAGTGCAACCGAAACCCGGCAGCGTTCCAGCAGCCCCGTTGTGAGACAGAGGTTCATATCCCGACACTGGAGACAGTGGAGGCCGGTCACCACCAACAGCACTGCTCAGTCAGGCCCCGCGCCACGCTGGGGACCTCCCGGTGGAACCGACTCAGCGCATTTGATGGGGAGACTCCAGGAGCCAGGCCTCCGGCTCCACGGGTTTCAGCACCAAAGCAGGAACGTCTCAGGCCCAGAGGAGGAAGAGAATGGCTTTGAATCTTTCCTGGGGTAGAAAATTGAGTCTTTTTACCATTATTAGACAGCGTTTGCTCCTTGACCTCTGCACCTTTGAAGAGGGCAGAATGGCTCAGAAGAGCGGCCAGAGCCCCTCCACAGTGCCGGGAGACCTGTCTGAAGAGCCAGCCTCCAGTCCGGATGGTACTCAGGAAAGAGCCTCCTTTGTTTTAACTCTCTGTCCCTCAACCACCAATTCTTTGTGCTCCTTAAATGGCTCGTTCTCCTCACATCCAGAAACAAAAATAATGATGCGAGGACATTTCTGGGAACAGGACAAAGTCCTATAGCGCGAGCTTGGTTCCTGGGTCTCAGGCTCTTCCGTGACCTTGCTCTATGGGATGGCCTGCTTCTCTCTCTCTCCCTCTCTCTCTCTCTCTCTCCCCTCTCTCTATCCTCTCTCTCTCTCTCTCTCTCTCTCTCTCTCTCTCTCTGTTTTCTTTTGAAAATCTACAAAATGGTGATGATTAATCATCTCATGTTGTGAGTTCAGACCCTGAAGGCAGTAATTTTCTTCAATTCGTCCCTTCCCTTGAGAAAGCAAACTTCTGCCGATTTCACTTTTAAAATTGGGGTTGCTATCACAGATAGCCTTTGTGTTTTTACAGAACTTTCTTTAACTTGGAAAAAAACCAAACTTATTTGGGATTAACCTCAATGCCTGAATTTGACAGGAAATTCTTGCTGTGGGATCATATGTTTTGAGATGTGAAGGATACATTTTAGAACATACATGGAGAAATAAAACTGCCCTCCTTAACTGGGATGATGAAGATAAGATAGATTTTCCTTTCTTGATTGGTTTCCCAGTGGACTGGACCACGTCCTGTGAAGGGAACTGAATTCGTATCTGAAAACAAACCATCGCTACTGGATTTTTTAAAGCATCAGTCACTTAGGATGTCATAGTGTGTACATCTTTTAAGACCCTGTTAAGAAGTCTGACGAAGATTCTGCCACTTCTTCCATAAATGGAAAATATCATGTCAATATAGTTTCCTATTAGCCCCGCATTGCCCCAAGGGACGGAGGCTGTAGCTTTGTTCTGAGTCCTGGCAGACAGCATTTTATGAGAAAATGAAGCCAAGTTGCACTATTTCAACGGCCAACCAGGCAGAAACAAACCCCACACTGCCCCCCGCTGCGGGGAGGTTGAGAAGAAGCGCCGATAAAATCGCGGTGACCACGTCCCGCACATCGAACTAGGTTCCCAGCTACCGGCAGGTGCAGTCCCTCATCCCGTCCTCACCAAACCCGATTTCACAGACGTAGAGACTGAGTGTCCCAGCTGGGAGCCGTAGCTAAGGAGCCTACTTATTCTCCACAAAGATGCACCGTCCTTTCTTTGGGTGCACACAGACCCAGGTGGAGGGAGAGAACTTATTTCAAAACAAAGTTCATTCGGCAAGAGTGAGCAGGCGCCCACTTAGTTCTGACAATGGTGTGAATGTGTCCTGTGACTTCATTTCCTCTTAGTGCAAGAGAAGAGGACGGCAGTACGAGGTTCGTTCAAGATGTTACTATCAGAAAAGATCACCGATGACCACTAAGTAATTTTACAATCCATGGATTTTCTACACATTGTGATGCCAGAGACAAATGTTCAACAGTCTGCATTTTCTATGTCCTCCCAATATTATTTTGCAAAGGTCTGCACAGCACAGAGTATTCACAGTGGAAACGAGGAAATGGAGGAAAAGCTTAAAATAGTTCTCAAGCCCACTAAAAAATTCCATCCACTCCTCCGTGGTATGTCTGCTATCCAGCGTGACGCACTTGCTCTGCCCTGGGATGTCAAAGCCCCTCCGGAGAGCGGGCCCCAAACTCCCAAGGCAGCTTATAACCCTGTTCACTTCCTCACCGCCCAGGGCTCAGAGCGAGGCAAGGGAGTTAGCGCAAGAAAGGACACCGGGTCACCAGGGACTTTGGTATTTTAGTTAATGTGAAACATAATCAGTTCCCCGGAGAGGAAGAGAAAGTTGAAAAATTATATTCAAAACAAAGAAAAGTGTATAGTTTTTAAATCTAGTACAAAAAAGGTGAGTGAAGCCAAGCATGGTG
>PVJS01003241.1:18237-48691 GCA_004027185.1 Glis glis
ATGCACTCGGTTAATGAAGCTGTTTCTTTTTTTTTTTTTTTGTGGCATTGGGGATTGAACCCAGGGGCATTCTACCTCCGGGCTACACCTCCAGCCCTATATTTTATTCTTTTATTTTGAAACAGGGTCTCATTAAGTTGTGGAGGGCCTCACTAAGTAGCTGAGGCTGGCCACGAACCCAGATCCTCCTGTCTCAGCCTCCCAAGTACTGAGATTACAAGCGTGCATCACCACGTCTGGCTTATGAAGCTGTTTCTCCTCCGACTCTTGTAAAGCAATTGTTTGGGGACATACTTTAGTGTGTGACCTCCCCATGGCAAAGGTCACATAAGTCCAGGTTACCATTGTGCATCTGTCCCCGGAGTCCTTCGCATAGTCGGAAGAACTGGACCATGGTTCAATCAGTCTGGTCACTGTAATCCTTGTCATAACTGAGTTCTCTGGAGCAAGCACGGCAGAAGTCCCTGTGTATGCTGCTTTGGTTATGTATCTTCACGATCAGTCCTGCCAGACTTACACTGAGTATCCAGTCGGTGCTCAATAATGTCTACCACTGTTCCACTTCATGCTGGGATACTTGATGGTCATCAGGGGTGTTTGAAGTATTTCCCAGGGACTTGCTTTATCAACCCCCAGAAACCACAGTGTTGAATGAGGATTAGTGAACACAAGATAAAAGTGCCCATTTCACAGATTTTACTCAGGAAAATATTTATGTCCTCGTATTGCCAGCGTGCCCCAATTTTCAGCCCTTCCTGAGAGTGCACATTTTTCTCTTTTTTCCATACCTGTAATCACCAAAACTAAGATAATTCACTAAGGTTTTTAAATCTTTTTATTTCTAGTAGGATCTATTTTCTTTTACTGTTTCTTTTACAAAATACTCTGTCTTCTTGGGCTATAGTGTGTGTGTGTGTGTGTGTGTGTGTGTGTGTGTGTGGTGTTGGGGATTGAGCTCAGAGGCATTCTACCTTTGAGCTACACCCCAGACCAATTTTATTTTTTTATTTGGAAGCAGGGTCTCACTAAGTGGCTGAGGCTGGCTTTGAACCTGCGACCCTCCTGTCTCAGCCTCCCAAGTACTAGGACTACAGGTGTGCTCCACCACGCCCGGCTTTGTCTACACTTCTTAAGTGTGGGCCCGGGCTTGGGAGTAATGAGATGGCTCATGTTTGGAGAAAGGTCCCTAAAGGGCAGAGAAGGGACCAGGACGTGGCGTGCCTGACAACCACCCCATGGCTCTTTCTACAGCGTCATGTTGCATGAAGTGGCTTTTATCAAAGAAGCTTCTGTGGATGACGTGAGGGAGATCTACCTGTCTGGCTGCCACAGTTGGAATGTAGAATGACTCTCATGTATTAGGACGTTGTGTAGGAACTCGTGAGTTAATTAATACCACAAGCACACATCTGTGACATGTCTCATCCATGCCCAGCGCTGGGAGATGCTGTGGGGATTGGGACTAAGCTCAGCCTGCCTTCCCAGGGGCAGGGGACCAGCCAGAGAGGGGGCTCCTCAGGAAGGAATGCGCACATCCCATATCATTATGGTGACCCCACGGTGTCACCACAGACGCTGGCAAGTGAGGAAGGAAGAAAACGTAAGCAGGACTTAAGAAGGATGCCATATGCTTAAAGGACCGATAGTGTCACTCTAATGCGAAGACGGGTTAGTATGTACTTCCTCTGAGAAAATCTAATGTCATGAGTTAAATACGTGAAGCCACAAATAGAGCCACTCCTAGGAACTTGAGCAGAGACTTTGGAATGGCTGTTGTAGCTGACTAATCCTGTCCAAGAACGGAAAAACACAGAAATCAGGGCTCCGGTGGCAAAGGATACGAGGATGACGTAAGTGTTTTCTGAGATTCTTTTTCTCCCCAGAGTTACAAGTTGCAGTGGCCGTGATATTATTTCTGGGGACCTTCAATGGTTAAAAACCAACGGGCTCCCAGCTTGCGCTCTTGCAGAGCCGCTGCTGAACCTCTGTGTGTCATGGAGCCCAAAGCTTGTGACCCATCACAAGGTCCCAGCGAGAAGGGCTTGGGGACAGACCCGCCACTACGAGGCACTGCCGGCCCCTCAGAGGTCCTGCTGAAGTCCTGGGCCAGGAAAGGACGAAGGGGGAGCGGCCGTAGGAAAACGTTCAGACCCAAACTCGCCATCTTCACGCCCACCGAGCGTCAGCACCAGGTCTTTAGCCTGAAGTTTCTGCTTGAAGCACCTGCCGTCGGAACCCCAGAGCAGTGCAGGGGAGAGTGGAGAGGATCGTTTCCTTTGTTTCTTCCTTAAAGTGCTGTCCACTTGCAGAAGGAACAACTGTTCTGACCCCAGTGCGGATCTGGAAACTTAGGACTCATTAACAAGCCCCAGCATCTGGCCTTCTTTCAAAACCGATGCGTTCCTTCTGGCTTGGGCTTTGCCCTGCTGCTGATTGATTAGGAATGTGATTGATTAGGGTGCTTCAGCCCACCCCCCTTCCTCACCCTACTGCTCCCCAAGAGTACTCACGGCTACGGTGCTGCCCGGGTGGCCTCCCTGTCCCTCCTCCACCACATTTACTCTCCTGTTTATTCAGTGACCTCTGCGAATTTCTCCCCATTCAGTTGTTCCTGAAATAAATTCTTTTCTTACTTCCAAATATCTCTATCTCTCCTAAATTGGCAAACTTATTTATTGTGTCTAACATGGTGTGTGTGTGTGGGGGGGGGTTCTGGGGATCAAATCCTTTGGCATTCTGCCTCCAACCTACGCCCCCAGCTCTATTTTATTTTTTGTTTGGAAACAGGGCCTCACTAAGTTGCTGAGAACCTTGCTAAGTTGCTGAGGCTGGCTTTGAACCTGCGATCCTCCTGTGTCAGTCTCCCAAGTACTAGGATTACAGGTGTGTACCACGTCCAGCCAGGAACCATCCTTACTAGGAACACTGGATCAGTGTCACCTGTAGAGGCGTCCCTCGGGCAGTCAGAGGAGAGATAAAAAGATGCCAATGTTTCAGTGATCTGGCACGCGTAAGCTGTCTGTGAAATGCATAGCACGTGGCATTTTGTTTAATCCTAACAATAAACTTGTAGGTGGACATGTGTGCCCCCATTTACAGATGAGGAAATTTAGGGTGGGACAAGTTAAATGCCTTGCTCAGGTTTAAAGTTTGTAGGACGTGAAGTCCGAGATGGAATAAAGGTCTGTCTCTGAGTTAAGGACATTGGATGGACTCCTCCTTGATTGTCTAGGTAAATGACAAGAAGAAGCCATGTTTAGAGCATGAACTGCTTATTCCGGGGCTGTGCTAATTGAGCTGAGCTGACACTGTCGCTAATCTTACTTCAGAATGTATCAGTTATACAGAAAATGAAGACCGTGGTGCTGGGGAGCAGATGGAGGCGCACCGGGGAGCGGTGCTGGGGATTGTGCTACACCGCAGGGGAGGCTGGAAGCAGGGGCTTCCTCCACCGCCCCAGGCGTGTGTTGGCAGGACTCTGCCCGCCAGGGTAGAAGCTGGGAGGCCTCAATTTTGCGTTGTATGCATGGGCTGGATTTCTACAGAGAATGGTGCTGAGAGCCAGGCATGTGCACGTCCTGCAGCAGATCCAGCCCGGCCCCCTCAGAGACCCGGGAGTGCGGGTGGGAGCTCTGAACAGGTGGGGAGCAAGAGGAGGAGGGTCAGGGACTTGCCTTGGGTTCCAGACTCATAGCACAGAGCCAACTCTAAGTCAGACCTTGGCTACATATTATGAGTCCTACAGAGACCAATAAAATAGTTTAAAACCTCAGAAAACCTTAGGGGGAAAAAGTCTACGTCTTCCACACACAGGTACCTGGCTCTTTAGGAACTTGAGCAGCAGCTATTTTTCTCTCTCCTTTTTATTCTTTCTCTAAAACTTTATTTGAAAGTATTCACCTCTCCATTAATAAGGTGTGTTATTAATGCTTTGTGCCAATTTTATCAAGCTTGCCCACTGCCGGCGACGAACACTGAGAAAAGCCATTTCCTGGCACCCCAACAGTAAATTCCTCTTTTCAAAATGTACTGAACTCCAGTACTTACAAAAGTGGAAGTCCGTGCACCAGTTTCCCGCCATCCTTTAAGTCTGAACTGACGTTGTTAATCTAGGCCAGTGGATGTTAACATGAAGCCCTTTTAATAAATTATGACTGTACAAATCAAAATACCACTAGTTCATGTTAGGCAAGAGTTCATCTGGGACAAATTTCAAGGATTAGGTGCTGCTTATGTTTTTGTGTGACGGACACGGAGCCTACCAAACGATGGTGCTCTTGGGGAATCACCAGCCATTTCTCAAGTCAAGTTCGTTGTCGACGTTTGAGGTGGCTTCAAGGTGGTGACTTGGGTGACATCCTTTCTGTGCCTTTTGCAGGTCAGCGTGGGTGTCATAGTGCTGACCACTCTGGAAAGTCTACGTTCAGGCTCATCACTGCACGGGTCGCAATGACAAGCAAAGCCAGACGGGCCGCTGCTGGGGGCCATAGACAAGGGGTTTCCGCTTCCTCTTAGAAAGGCCAGTGGGGCTGAGTCTGTGGGATCCCCCACCATGATAGCATTTGAGAAAACACAAATTAAACGGCTGGAATACGCTCTGCCTTCTCTACTCAAAGAGCTGGACAATGCTCTCTTCGTTTGGGCATATTTCCAAGAACCAATTCTTATCAAAATTATGAATTAATACTACTACCCTCCCTGTCTGTTTATAAGCTTCCCTCTACACACACACACACACACACACACACACACACACACACACACACACAGAAGGTCAGCTCACCTTGTGCTTCACATACCGTGGGAAGCTCTCAAACATACCACTCTACACCAAGGAGGAAGTAACTCCCGGTGCACTCCTTCAAGGAATGTTTGCATTTTATTTTCATTTGGAAGAATAAGATCAGCCAGATGTGGTGGCACACACCTGTAATTCCAGTACTTGGGAGGCTGAGACAGGAGGATCACCAATTCGAGGCCAGCCTCAGCCACTTAGGGACACCCTCAACAGTTTAGCAAGACCCTGTTTCAAAATAAAAAAGGGATGGGGTATAGCTCAGAGATAGAATACCCCTAGGTTTAATCCCTAGTACAAAAAAGAAAGAAAAAATATCATTTCTATTTTAAAAATATTTTTAGTATTTGCCTCTGAAAACCATAGCACATAAGGCAAGACTTAAGCATTAAGAATGCAACTTCAATGCTGGTCAGCAGAACAGGGAAATATTTAATTTTTTCTGTCATCTTTTAAATTATGCAGGCTAGGAAACATCCTTCTGTCTACAGATGAAGTCAGACCTGGCTGTTGCAGTATTAACCAAGGTAGATTCCTGGCTTAGTTAGGGACATACTAGGAACTAATAAAAAGTATTAGTGGTGACATTTACTAAGCAGTGTGTACCAGGCCCTTTTCGGTCATTTCAAAATAAGCTGTCACAATGACTCACAAAGGTGAGGGTGGTTATTAGTCCTATTTAACACTCAGATGGAAGGGAGGTGACCCCACAAGGTCTTGCTCTAATGAGTGAACTCTGGGCACAAGCTCACGATCCTGGGGTCAGCTCTCTTCACCATTACTCAACGCGGCACCTTTGGCTACATGATTTCCCAGTAGCCCTTTGGAAATAGATGTAGAGTCAATAATAGTACAGTTTCTATGTTGTTTCATGCTTATAAATGGTGTGTTTGATTAGATCTTTGCAAGTGGTATAAATTTCCCCTGTTCAAATTATTGTGTGGTTTCTCTGACCTAATTGGACCAGACTGATAGAGAATCGGTACCAGGAGTGGGGTCTGAATCTACATGGACATATGTTCCGCTTCATGTGTATCTTTTCAGAGTTCAAAATGCACTTATGTTGAGCCTCTGATGGATGAAGAGAAATGTCCTATCATTTAGTCCTGAACACCTCCCTCCCACTTCAATGGGATTCAATTTAACTTAAAAGCTCCTTTCCTGACCATGCACCCTACGCGTGTTCATCTACTCTATCCCGAGTCTCTGTGCCTCTGCCTTCACCAAGCCCTTTGGATGTGCTGCGATGCCATTTTCCCCTGGCACTAAGTGTTACGAGTTTCCAATCCTAACATCATACCACGAGCAGACTTTTCATTGGAAGCAGGCTCTGTTGGGCAGCTGGTTCTGTTCATAAAAATGCTACAAATCACTTATGAAGCCTTCTGGGCCCAGAAAGCCCTAAGCACATTGCGCCAAGTACTCTTTGCTCCTGATGTTTAGACCCATGAGCGTTTTCAGGGACACTTGGTCTGCGTGCTTCTTGTTGGTTCATACTTAACTCATCATTTTGCCATTCCATAATGGCTTTGATGTTTAGGAAGCCTTCTGTGTAGTTTCATAAGCCTTTTGTTCTTTAAACCACAAAAGCCCCTATTTTTTTTAACAAAAAGAAGAAACAGTAAACAAAGCCAGAGTTTTAAAAGACCGAAGTTGGCTGTATTTTCAGAATATATAAGAAGCTACAATGGTCTCTAGGCTTGTCTGGTACCTTCTACCTTCTTTACCATACCAGAACTTTGGGCAATATTGTGGCTAATAGGAATGGAAAGTTTCAACTGATTTCAAAACTGTCAGCCCTTCGAAACCAGAAATGTTTATACAAATAACATCTCAACTCCATCAAGCAAGACGGTAACACACTGTCTTAATTCCAAGCAGATCACATCCTTTGCACAGTTTCCTAGCTGAGGACAGCGCAGCAAGCGATTCCACGAGGTCATCTTCTCCAGGTCAGGAGGCATGTGCAGAATTCCACGCCGTGAGGGAGATAATGACTGTGTCAGTCCAGCATCACACACAAACTGGGTTCTTTCTCTGCTTATCCCCCTGCCCCTCCACCAAACATAGCTTTTTCTTTATTTTCGATCACTGCTGCAAAAATAAAAGTCACTTTAAAAAAAAATACTTCCCAGTGACATTATTTGAATCCTATGCAAATGTACTACTTATGCAGAGGGTTTACAGAATGACTCTTTGTGACCTGGGACCTGACCATACCAGCAATACTGCTGTCACTCACGCCTGTACCCACTCATTCCATCCGACACTCATCACGCAGCATCCAGCTCTTTGACAAAAGAGCCCCTGATCTTGGAGACACAGCTCAAGTATCAAGCAAACTGAAATGTGTGGCAGACTCCACTCCTATGGTGACCCCTGACTTGGGTGGAGAGCAGCTCTAGAATCCAATGGTCAGGTGATGCATCTCTCCAGAAACATCTGGGACTTTTACTTATTTGTTGACATGTCTGTCTCAGCAAGCACACTGTGGGTTCCTCAAGACATCTTTGTCCCCAGACCTGGCCCAGCACAGAGTCCCACACATGATGATACAATATTGGTGTTGTATGAATGAATGAACCCAAACCAATCACTGGTACCATTGAGTATAGAAAAACCAAGCATAAAATCAAGTTATCAAATATGCTTAAGTTGAAAGGACCCAGACCTAGGAAGGCCTTTATTGGCCATTCCTGCCAGAGACTTCAAGAAGACACCAGCTCCGGGGCTAAGTTTTCAGTGCGTTCTTATCCAGGTGCGTGTGGCTGTGGCTGTGTCCCAGCTGGGTTTGGGGACACAGCGTCCAAAAGGGTCACTCAGAAAAAGAAAAAAAAAATCTCTCCCTCCTGCCAAGGTCTGCCAGTGGCTGTGAGGAGCTTCCTGGAGCGTGTTTCCAGGGCTCTTGGGGAACTTTCCATGCTCTGATTTATTGTCTCTGATCTCAACCCCAGGATCCAAACTATGGAAGGGAAAGAGCCCACACAACACCACTGGAAATTTTAAGAAGGACCTGCCTGGGGGAGGTGGGGGGTTGTGTGCCCTGGTGGTCAGGGGGCAGCAGGGAGGAGGCCCCCGCAGACCCCACGCCCTTCACTGTGAGTTGGAGAGGGACGAGGCAGTCCAAACCCAGCAGCTGTGGGGACTTTGGTGTTGAGTACTCATGTCACCATCACCTACTGGGGAGGCTGGATGTGTGGCGGGTGGCATGCGGAGGGAGGGGGTGGTGCAGGTGCTGCTAGGCGTCCCAGGCCAGGCCAGCTGGTGTGCTCTATGTGAGAACTGAAATGGAGGGATCTGCACTGTGTCCCCAAACAGAGCGTGTTGGCTGAGAATCAGGGCTTAAGAGGCACAGGGCTGAGAGCCAGGGCAAGCCCACAACAGTCCTTGATGGGGAAGGAAGGAAAACCTGGGGTTGAACCCAGGGGCATTCTACCTCTGAGCTACACCCTCAGCCCTTAAAAAAAATTTTTTTAGGCCGGGCGTGGTGGCGCACGCTTGTAATCCCAGTACTTTGGGAGGCAGAGACTGGAGGATCCAGGTTCGCGGCCAGCCTCAGCTCTCTCCCTCTCTCTCTCTCTCTCTCTCTCTCTCTCTCCCTCTCTCTCTCTCTCTCTCCTTAGTGAGGCCCTCCACAACTTCGTGAGACCAGGTTTCAAAATAAAGCATAAAAAATAGGGCCGGGGGCGTAGCGCGGAGGTAGAACGCCCCTGTGTTCAATCCCCGGTACCGCAAAAAAAAAAAAAAATTTTTTTTTTTTTGCTTTTAAACAGGACCTGGCTAAGTTACTGCACACTGGTCTTGAACCCGTGATCCTCCTGTCTCAGTCTTCCCAGTCCTGGGATTACAGGCATGCATCACTGCAGTCAGCCTGACGTCAACTTTTGATGTCAAAATTTGATTCCCATCTTAGTACTTAACCTCAGGAGTATGCCTGCCGGGGTCCCAATGCCACTGGATGGGAGCCTCCGATTGGGGACACAGTGGAGATGTGACGCTCCCAGCGTTGTCGAGGTGGTAGAGGAGAAGCTGGAACCAAATGCCACACAGCCTTTATTTTTCCGTCTTGCACACTATGTCTTCCTGAAATTTTCAGCTCTGCTATTTTAAAAAATAACCCGCACTTAGCCTTTCAATCCATCTGAGTCACGTGGGATTGTTTGAACCATACACATGCGTGTATGGAAATCTCACAGTGAAACCCACTCATTTGCACAATTAATATGATTGAATAATTATAATTTTGAAAACACACACACAGAAACCTCGGTTGGCATAAACCGTTTAGTCTTGCTGTTACTGGAATGGATTTACGTAAAGGGCCCTTTCATCAAACATTGATGAGGGACACGAACAATCCGGCGTGATTGATCTCCTGACCAGTCGTGCCATCGAGGATCAGATTCATTGAACGCCACGGGCACCAGGCTTTGTTTAAGAAATTAGCACGTGTGCACATCCCTTAAGTGCACTAAGGGATAACTGGACAGGACACAGGAATCACTTAGGGGAAGCACATAAACACAGAGGCGGAAGACAGTGCTGTGTGTGTGTGTGCGGTTCCCCTGAATCAGGCCTTGGGCGTAATCACAGAGTTCTGCCCAGCAGGAGCGCAGCCGGCAAGCGCGTGCAGCTCTCAACCGCTAGATGGCAGCACGCGCCAAATAAAGAGGCCCGCCAAAGGAGACCTTGTGATTTTCCAGACTTACTGAGATTCCAAACTGCAAGATAGCATTTCTTCCAGATCTACCTAGAGACCGTGAGGTGGAGGTGGAGGCTGCAGCCAGGAAAGATCACATGTGTCGCCTGTGCCTAAGCAGTGGGGCGCTGAGGGGCAGAAGTTCTCAGGGCAGTTTCAATGGGGAGGTTTGAAGGAGGCTGACATGGCAAGGTCTCCTGGAGGCTTGCGAAGGGGAGAGAGGTCAGCTGAAAGCCACAGAGATCCAAGGCATCTATCTGAAGGGATGACAGGAACGGTTTTATAAACAAGCTCCTGGGTCCCTGTGCTGTGCCCTCCTCTCTCAAACTGTGTGGTCCAGCAGGTGAGGATGCAGCAAGGACTGATGGTTGGGCTCCCTGCTCCTCGTTTAGATCTACACAGCTATCAGCTGTGTAGACACATGCCCGCATGTATGTGTTGGGAGGGAAGACAGAGAGGCTACACGAAAGAGCCCGTTGGGTTCTTTTAGTTAGATGGAGAGTGAATATATATATATATATATATATATTTTTTTTTTTTTTTTTTTTTTGCGGTACCAGGGATTGAACACAGGGGCATTCTACCTCCGCGCTACGCCCCCGGCCCTATTTTTTTTATACTTTATTTTGAAACCTGGTCTCACGAAGTTATGGAGGGCCTCACTAAGTAGAGAGAGAGAGAGAAACAGGGAGAGAGAGAGAGACAGAGAGAAGCTGGCCGCGAACCTGGATCCTCCGGTCTCCACCTCCCAAAGGACTGGGATTACAAGCATGTGCCACCACGCCCGGCGCATATACATATATGTTTAATTTAACTAATTTTATTACTTTTTATTAATTAATTTGTATTAATTATTTTTTACTTTTAAAATATATAGAGAGTATAAAATAACTAAGTTTAAGTATGAGCTTTTTTATTACTTTTTATGTGTTTACTTATTCATCTCAATAAATATTGCATGCCTATAATATGCAGAACATTATGTCAAGGAAAGAGTAAAGATAAATGAAGCTGTGTCCATCTCTGGCAATAATTAGAGTGTAGATGGTCTGCAGACTCTCTTGCCATAAAACAAACGACAAATGTCCCGTGCAATGTTTCACATCTCTTTCAAACCCACAGCTGAGAGCAGGCCCTGGCGGTAGCCAGGGCAGCCCGAGGTGTGTCTGCTGCCCGTGGCAGGTTCAGTGGCCACCTAGGAAGGCAGCAGACAGGCCTGGGCTGCCTTGGAAAATTGAGGGAGGAGCAGAGGCCTCCACAGAGCAGAGAGGGTCACTGAGAGAGTGAACCAGGCCCAGCAGAGGAGGCCCAGTGCAAAGCTCACAGGCATGGCCATGGTTTTCTGAGGGGAAGATGGGCCCCACTGAGGAACTACAGTCCCAGGCTGGGCCAGGTTGGGTTCACAGGGAGCCTACAAGCACACACTAAACAACGAGATTGTTTGGAAGCCTTGCCCAATCACTGCCCGTGATGAGAGCTTGGAAAACCCAAATCAAGGTCCCGTCTGGAGGACCATCCCTCCCACACCCCTCTCCTGGGAGCTGTAGGATGGAACCAACTGCCTGGGAACCCTCATGGGACCAGCAGGCTGAGTGGGAGCCAACAGAAACTACAGAGGGCAGAACGTCTCTCCAGAGCCTCAGAAGTGGGAATACCAGGTGTGACAGTTTGGGTTTAGAATGCCCTAGACCTCACGGAGACCAGGAAGCCATGCTGGAGGTAGGGCTCAGTTGCTGAGGAGGGATCCCTGGGGGTGTGGCCCTGGGGATTATATGGTTCCTCTTTCCCTTGCTCTCTCTCTCTTGCTTCCAGCCTCCGTGATGTGAGAGCAGAGCCCTTGCACCTCTCTCTCTCTCTCTCTGCTCTCTCTCTCCATTCTCCCTACACCATGTCCTGAGCTCCACAGACTTCACCTGGCCTAACATGGACTGAACCCCTGAAATCTCCAGAACTGTGAGCAAATCAATCTTCCCTCGCTTTTTTTTTGTCATCATTGGGTTTTGGGGGTCACAGCAGTGTGCATGCAGACTGAAATGCTAGTCATAGAACCCATGGAGTTTTAAATGAATAGACACATGCTTACCATATTTAAAGAATAAAGAAACCCTCGGCAACTTAGCCAAACCTTGTTTCAAAATAAAAAATTTACAAAAAAAAGAAGAAGAAAGAAAAGCATGAAAACATGATCAAGGTACAGAAACTATTTTAAAGGATTGAGGAGATTTTAAAATGAATCAAGTAAATCACTTGAAAAGGAAACCAATAATCTGTGCTCAACAGTGGATAAGACACAGCTGGAGAGAGAATTAGTGAAATGAAAAATGGGTCTGAAGACAGAGGCTGCAACCTGGGACCAAGAGCTTGCCTTGCCCAGACCCCCCCCCCCATGAGGTGAGAAGGGCTCTGGCCCACCCAGCACTCGCAGCCTCATGAGCACTACCTTCCTGAAATCTGTCAGGACAATCTGCTTCCCTTTGTGTGCGCATGTCCTGTGCAGGTGAACCCCCCGGTGCCCCAGCCACCTTCATCTGCTCTGCTCCAGTCTCCACAAGGGCTCTGCACAGTCCCTGCTTTCTCCTGTACTCCCAACCTTCTCAAGTTTCTAAAGCCATCTCATTTTGTAACGCAGAATACAGGGGCAGAAGTGTTCCCGTCCTTAGCCTGTTCTCTGGGTCTTCCCTTTGCTTTCATACTGTAGTGAGCCAAGCTCTTCACAGAGAGAAGATCTACCCACAGCCCCTCCAGAAGCAGTGCCCGGCCTCCTTCCTCCCCTGGCCTCCTAGTCACTAAGGCCCATAGGCTTGATGTTTTCTGGGAGAACTCTTTCACATCATATCTGACCCATCATAAAATCACGTGGGCTCCACCCTCAATACACACGCAGAATCTGACAGCTTCCCTCTCTTCCTCTTCCAGCTTCATAGTGCAAGCCAGTGTCGTTGTCCACCTAGCCTGCCACAGCCTCCTCCTGACTGGCCTCCCGTCACCCACACTCAGCCCTTTACCATCGCAGGGGCCAGAGGGAGCCTTCCTAGATGTGCCTCTCTGCTGCTCACAGTCCAGGGTGAAAGGTTAGAGTCGGCGGGAAGGATGGAGTCCTAATCATGGCCCGGTCTTACTGATCTGTGTCCTCTCTGCATCCCTCAAGTCACCTTCCATCTCCTTTCCTTGTTAACAGCACTTCTGCCACACTGCTATCCTTGTTCCTCACACATGCTGGGGATGGTCCTCCTTAAGATCTTCACAGGAGCTCTTCCTTCTGCATGCGACACTTCCACCAGATATCCATCTGGCTTATCCCCGTGCTCCTTAACGTCTTAGCTCAAACCTGCCCTCTCACGGAGGTGCGTGGACTACCCTCACTAGCTCGGCCCCTCCACCGCAGCATCCCCAGCCCATGCGCCAGACTCACCTTCTCTACTTCAGACAGCACACTCGGTACCTTCCAACGTCCCGGATAATTTGCGTATGCCTTTTTTTTTTTTTTTGGTTGCATACTTCTCTTTGCTATAGCATAACCTCTACCAGGGCTGGAATTTTTGTTTGCTTCATTTACTGATGTTTTCCAAGAGCCTTGAACTTATGCGGTTCAGAGAAATCACTCAATAAATATGCGAGACCAGGAGATATGGAACACGAGAAGGCAAGGCAAAGGTTTGCGAGGACAGAATGAGAGATCTCACACATATCATTGCAGTTCCATAAGGAGGGGACATTACTTCAAGACCAGCTAACTAGTTGAGCATCGGAGAAGCATGAGTCCTCAGACTTAGGAAATATAATGAGCCTCCAGCCAAATAAATACCGAAGACACTGTGACAGCCACACTTGGAAACACGGCAGAGATCGATCATCAGAAGTCCTCCACGCACAGTCCTCTACTAACCTGTCTCACACACATTTTATGTATCTTCAATGAACTCAGTGTAAACGCCACCCATGTGATACCCAAGAAAATTCAATGAGAGAGATTAAAAACTAAGAAGTAAGAGTGTATTGGGTAGGCATGAGCTTTGGAGGGCCACAAACCAACATCTAATATTTTTGCCCCTTCTCCAAGAACCAATTGCTGCCCCCTTGGGGTTGATAGCTCCACTTTTGAGAACGCATGGTCTACAGCGCAAATAAGTTCACAATACGTCCTACTGAGAAATACGGGACAGAGTTATCCCTAAAGAGCGAAAGCCTTGATTAGAAAATTGCTTGCATTGATTGTTCTCTGTACAAAAGCACCTTCGGCCCGTCACTTCCTAATGGCTACGTCCAGGTGCAGCACTATGCAATGACCCTCCACATCTTCGCGGAAAGATATGGTGGTTACCACACCAAAGAAAGAGCGAATGGTCCTGCTGTGCCATTGGTGTCCCCGGGGTATGTCTCCATGTGAACGCCTGGATTGATTCGGGAGGGCCACAGAGCATTCTGGAGGAAGTTGTCCTAGTTCGGGAGATACTCTGAGCCACCAACCCTGTCAGGGCACAATTGGTAAGTACGCTCAAACCCCACTTCCCTAGACCTCAGCTGCTCTCACCAGCAGGACATCGCAACCTAACAAGTTCTCCTTGCACCACCTAAACATCTCCATTCCAGGGTTCATCCCGCTGGCGGAAGACTGGGGACCTGTCTTCTCAGCCTGCAGCCCAGGGACTCTTCCCGGAAAGCCCCTCAGAGGCCCATGATTCCTTCACGCATGTGGTTCCCAGGCTCCCGGCTCTCAGTCCTCACTCAGCTGTTTCCTGCGACTTTAGCTGGAGGGACTCTGGAGTCTTTCCCACGGACACTAGGGGGCTGGCTGGCCTGCAAACTAAGAATCTCCCACACTCTCCACCCTGCAAAGCCCAAGCTGCTTCTCCTCCCTTGTCCACTGGGTGGCAGCGCACACTGGGAAGCCCCCAGGAGGGAAGCCCGGGGCCTGGGAGTTAGTGGGATTCCCTGTTTAAGAAGGCAAAGTTTCTTCAGTTTCAGCCTCTCAAGTACTGGGATTACAAGCATGCGCCACCACGCAGGGCTTCATGGCCAGCCTCAGCTACTTAGTGAGGCCCACCGCAACTTAGTGAGACCCTGTTTCAAAATAAAGAATAAAAATAATAGGGCTGTGGGTGTAGCTCGGAGGTAGAATTCCCCTGGGTTCAATTCCCAGTACCACAAAAAAAAAAAAGGAAGGCAAAGTTTTACACAGATGGGGAGAGAGGGGGGGGTGACACGTGCATGCAGTGCCGCTGGGATGATGGCTTTAGCTGTCTGTGTCGTGCCCCAGACCCTCGGCTTCTATACTACCGCACCTCATCAGGCCCGTGTCACTGAGAGCTGCCGGCCATGGCCGACCTTGCAATGCAGACCCGGCCCCCCAGGTGGGTGGTGGAAACCAATCATGTCCCCAGGTTTCTCGGCGGGGCCCTGGCAGGTGCACGGGAGCTTCCTGCTTTTCGCTGAGAAATGATAACATCATGAAGGCAAAGGACAGCACAGGGCTCCGAGTGAGAAACTTGAAAGACTAGAGGGCCTGAGACGCGACATTGTGATGTCAGAGCCGGCTGCATCAGATGTCAGATGCCAAGTAGAAGCCAAGAGCGTCGTTATCTTCAGGTTTATAAAGGGATCTCATTCTTGTGTTGCAAGGGGATGCCCTGAAGAGCCAGTGCAGGACAGTTCGCCCAGAACTGACTGCTCTGAGCCCCCTCAAATTCTAGAAGGAAACAAAGTTTCCCCCACAATGTCAATATAATTTTCTTTCTAGCAGATTGCCTCTTTAAAATAGGAAAACCTTGAACTTGTTGAAAGACCAGGGCTTGCCGCCTGTGGGTAGTGTTTCAACCCTTTTAGGGATCCAATAACGTCCCCGTTGTATCCCATAGAGGGCTGTGGTTTTCTCTCCCCTTCTGAGGGTATTTAAAAGGGCTTGTCAATCAATCCGGAAGCAACTCCGCCTCGTGTCGGCTCTTCACATAAAGCTCTCCTGCGCATGTGCCTCAGTTGAGATGTCCAGGCCCCCAGCGAGCTGCAGGCTGGGCTGACCTGGGACTCAACTCATCACAGGGTCCAGGTGCTCTTTGTTACTGGCTCTGTTCCCTGTCACCTCCATCCTGGGGACAGGTCCCACCCCAGGACTGCAGGACGGTGGCCAGAGCCAGGTCTCACGGCTTCTCGGGCTCGGCCCAGGAGAACTAGCTGCGTGTGTCCTAGAAGCCTCAGCAGAGGTCACGTGGCACCCCGTGATGAGTCCCTGGTGGATGGCTGCCCAGCCTGATGCCTGCTACCCCTGCCTCCTGCCAGGGGACCAGGGGACCAGGGGACCGCAGTCCCAGACCACAAGCCTGCTTCTCTCTTGTAGGAGATGAGAGCTAGGGAGCCCGGCAGGAGTGTGGCAGGTTTGTTATTATCATTTCTTTTTTTTTTCTTCTTCTTCTTTGTTGAACAGAAATAAAATTAAAATAATCTCAAACAGGTGGCCAAACAGCTGAAACAGTACTTGTGGGGCAGCTGATCTCAGTTCTAGGCAACCAAAAGCACAACCCTTATTCCTGGTTTTTAGTGGCCTTTGTGACTGCCCCCAACCACCAGGGGCTCTGCTGGAGTAGTGAGACCCTCCCCCCACCACGAGCTGAGGCTGTCACCAGGACAGCAGTCCTGCAGGAACTCGCCACAGAGGCCAAATCATGGTCTCTTCCTCCCTGACTTTCTGAACGAGGTGGAGATGGCCACGAGAGAACAATAGACCTCACCCGCTGCCCTCAGTGGTAAGAGAGCCTGAGGGAAACTGAGGCCAGCTGCCCATGCAGGCTCTGGGATCATCTCTATTTCCTACATGTCACTGCAGCTGGGGACGCAGCCCCTTCCCACGGCATGGACTCTAGATATGAGTACCCTTGCTCTGTGCGGCCTACGTCTCTGTGCCTGTGTCCCTGGCTCCTCCGTCCCTGTGGGCAGCTGTCTGTCCCTCCCAGCCCGGGCCACCACCTCTGCCATCACCAAGCACATCCTCAGCCCAGCTCTTGCCCCTGTCCTGGGAGAGCCCAGCGTCACCTGCCCAGAATAACCCAGGGGGAATTCCACCGTTGTCTCTACCACATCAGAACTGGTGACTGTCCACTGCAGCCTCTGGACTGGCGATTCTGAGAGGGCTGATCATGAACTGGGGGAGAATCATGAGGCACTGAGTGAGGGAGTTCTAGAAAGTGGTATTCCAAGTCTCCTGCCACCTCCAGCCTTTGTGTGTGCAGTGCACTCTGTCACTAGTCCGCCTCCTCTACTCCACAGCTCTGGGATTGACTTGTGTTGATCCCTAACTCCCCACTTGGGTTTTAAACTCTTAAAACAAAGCATAGTCACACCTGTTGAAGAAGTTGATGTGTAATTTTCTTTAGCTTGGTTGGCGTGGTGGCGCACGCCTGTAATCCCAGTACTTGGGAGGCTGAGACAGGTTGATCACAGGTTTGAGGCCAGCCTCAGCAACTTAGCAAGACCCTGTTTCAAAATAAAAATGGCAAGTTCCAAGATGGCAACTAAGGGAGATACCGCGTTATGATCTCTCTGAGACTTGGGTCTCAACTGCCTCGAAAGCAACTTCTCGACACGAGAAGAAAAGCAACAAAAACTTGAACTAAACAAAGAAAAATTTGAAATGTGATGGAATCAAAGTCAGAAGGCAAAACAGAGGAAAGTAAAAAGTTCCAAGTGCCTTACCTAAGGAAGAGCGGTGGCGCCATGTTGGCCGGACTGTGCTGGTCGCGACTGGCATTGCGGCTTCCACAAGCCACCAGCAGAGAAGCCAGAGACCTGTTGTAAGTTCATCAGCTGCAGATCAGCAGAGACGAAAGCGAGCAGCGGCTCCTCCACACTCAACACACCAAACAGCGGCGGCGACAGCAGTGCAGCGGCGCCATCTTGGCAGGACCTTGCCAGCGGCTACCAGCATTGTGGCTTCTACACAAGACCAATGGAAACACCAGCGACCTGCTGTGAATCCAGCAGCTGCAGAATAGCAGCAGTGACGGCAAGCAGCGACTCGCTCCAGCGCGACACAGACCCGAACTGCTGTGTCGGCAGAAGCGGCAGCGGCGCCGTCTTGATCAGACTGCGCTGACAGCAACCGGCATTGTGGCTTCTGCAAGCCACCAGCAAGGAAACCAGGGACCTTTTCTAGAACCAGCACTGCCGAGCATCAGTGACAAAAGCAAGCAGCAGTTTGATCCACACTTGGCAGAGTCCCCAGGGCCCGGAGGCCTGACCAGAACCTGCGGCAGTGGCTGAGCACCCCCCCCATAGATTAAGAGCAGCACTCAACGAGACCATAAGTCACCGAGCTGCCCCAGGGGGAGACCACCCAGCACGGCCACAGGGACTCGCGGCATCTGAGACTGTGCGGATTGCCCCGGTGGGAGGTGGGAGTGGGGTCTGCTGTGGGACACAGTAGATGCGTGGATAGGCAGACAGTCCCTGGTGACATTTGAGTGGGACAGACTTGCAGCCCAGGGGTCGCAGTGCCCTTATAGAGTCCCCGGGGATCACCACAGGACATACAGCTGTGGTACCTGGGGAAAAATTGGACCAAACCAGCCCTCTCTGTGGAAAACATGGAGTTCCGTGTTTGCACAGAATCGGGTCAAAGCGACATCTGCCGCTTCTGTAGGCAAAGAGAGACACAAGCCTGGGGCCCCCTGTTGGTGACACCTGCCATAGGTGTAGACAGAGAGAGGCATAGGGACAGCCCAAGTAGAGAACACAGAGACCCACGCTTGCAGTGAGAGGGGCAATAATGTCATGGTAGTGAGAGGGACCAGGCAAGGGTCCCGATCACTGAAGGAGACCAACAATTGGGCCTGCAAATGGACATTATACCAAGCAAGTGAGAATAACCATTCAGTAAAGGCTATTCACCTTTAAGGCTCACCTAGTAGCAACTATCTACCTCCAAGATAAGAAACTATAAAGGGAGAGGGATTAGACATAGGATACCTACAGAGTGAGAGAGAGAGAGAAAGCTACCAAAAGCAATAAAGGTATAAACATAAAATACTTGAAATCATGAAAAGGAAGAATTGCAAAGAAACAATGGGCTCCCACAACCCCACAACAGAACCCGCCAACACAGAAGTGCAGATTGCCAGAAAGACAATTCAGTACTTTAATAGTAGAAATGATACAGGATTTCCGAAAAGAATTCTAACCCTAACCCTAACCCTAACCCTATTAGAATGGCAATCATTAAAAACACAAACAACAACAAATGCTAGCAAGGGTGTGGAGAAGTAGGAACTCTAATACACTGCTGGTGGGAGTGCAAATTAGTGCAACCGCTGTGGAAAACAGTGTGGAAGATCCTCAGAAGAATGGGAATGAACCTACCATATGACCCAACAATACCATTTCTAGGCATCTACCCAAAAGAACTGAAACCAAACCATCAGACTAATGCATGTGTGTCTATGTTTACAGCTGCACAGTTCACAATTGCCAAACTTTGGAACCAGCCAAGATGCCCATCAACTGATGAATGGATTACAAAACTATGGGAGATGTACACAATGGAATTTTATGCAGCCATAAAGAAGAACAAAATTACATCATTTACAGGGAAATGGAGGGAACTGGAGAACATTATGCTAAGTGAGATTCCACTCTTTTCACAAAGAGTGAAAAGTCGGATATTCTCCCCAATATGTGGAAGCTAGGGAGAATGGGACTTAGAAGGGACTCCAGACAAAGGAGAAAACTTTAGATGAACAAGAAGGGGACCTAACTGAGCGAGATGGGAGGGGGGAAGAGGGAAACCCACAAATGCACATGATGTATATACACAAATTTATCAATCACTATACTGAGCATGGAAAGGAGGGAAGGGGGAGGGAATAGGGTGGGATTTGAGGGAGGGCTAAATGAGCAATGTGTGCATGCATGCTTCTGATACCCTGACACTTATCAAAATGTATAACTACAATGCACCAATAAATGAATATATTAAAAAAGGAAAAAAAGGGCTGGGAGTATAGGGGAGTATAGCTCAGAGATAGAATGCCCCTGGGTTCAATCCCCAGTACCAAAAACTTTTTTTCTTTAACTTTTTTTTTCTTTGACATAGCTGCACACCTACAAAAAGGTTGCAAAAATTATGTAAAGCACTCCACCTGTCCCTCACCTGTGTGTAACCACAGCACAATGACCCAAATCAGGAAGACACACCAGTGCGGCTATTTTAACTATCATCTCTATTCAGGTTTTTCTAATTGTTTGACTAATCAATGTCATCTGCTCATACAGGACCATATATATTCAGTTGTCAGACCTTCTCAGAAAAAACGACATTTTGGGCCACTTTCTAGGTGCCAGGCATTGCCCAAAGTTCGGCTCCCTTCGCACATCTCAACTCACTCTCAGTCTTGTTAGTTAGCTTCCATTACAGTCCACACTTAGCTGAAGGCTGGGACCAGGCTCAGAAGAGTTAACTAATGTCATGGGGGTGACACAGCCAATCTGCTGGTCTTGGAAGGCGGAAGTCCCCACCCCGTATATGGACACAGCCAGGCAGCTTGACCTCAGATCGGCCCCTCCCACAACCCTTAAGTCCTGTCCTTTCCCCTATGTCCACATGTGCCTGTATTCTAGAGCATGCAGGCCCAGGCCAAGTGCACGGTAGGAGTTCCATAAAGGTTTCTGACTCTGGGGACTTTGGAGAACTTTGGGGGTTGAACAGCAGCAACATAACACTGTCCTCTAGGCGTCAGCTTCCAAAATCCCGCTGTCCGCCCGCCTTTGGGTTTGCTGCTCAGTTGTGGTTGCCGCCCTGCCTAGCTGACTCGTCGATTCCTTCTGGGGTTGATGCCGAACTGTCTTTATTTGTGGCCGGAGCTTTCATGATGCAGGCCAGCTGGTGCACTCCTGACCCCGTCAGCCCTGCCGGCAACTCTCTGCCCCTCCTGTCATCGGTGCTTTTGCAGGATGTCCCAGATGCCAGAGTCTCAAAGAACCCTGAGAATGGCACAGGTCTTGGGGAGAGTTGGCTCCAGGTGACTGCCAACTTGGGTGCTTCACACCCACGAGCATTTGCCAGAGGAGGGCAGCTCTGGGGAGTGGCAGATGTCTCTCTCTGCGACATGCTCAGCATGTGTGTCAGCAATTTGGGTGAGGCCAGGAAAGATATGTTTATCCAATCTGCAGATGACAAACTGACAAGATGGAGCTAACAGGATGAATGACAGACGGGAATGAGACAAGGCCTCAGCGGTGGGCGGGATGCTCTTGGGAAACCACAAGATGAAATTACACGGTTGTATGTCAAAGCTACGCTCGGTTCCAAGAAGTCAGCCACATAGGACCAGGTGGGGAAACCCGGGGTCTGTAGCCATTCTGTGCCAAAGACATGGGAGGAGTTTAACAGATCACAGACTCCACATGGAGCCAGGGCAGATCTGCTACGGTGTGAAGTTCCACAGCCAGCAGAACACGGAATGGGCTCGTCATGATCCGAGCTGGTCACGCGATGTCTCAAGGATAAGTTCAATTCAGAGGGCATATTTAGGATGTGAACTCTTAAAAACACTTGTATGTGGCTATTCAACACCATCCTAAAACTGACATCACGAGAAGGGAGCCCCTTCCGCAGGTTCTCAGAGGACACAGCGGTGGCTGGAGACTGGTCAGGGACCAGGGACACCTGTACAGCTTTAAGGCTCCAAGCACCAGGATGAGCCAGATTGGCTGGTTTGGAGGAGTCTGGGGGTCTACAGCTGCCTTTTTTTTTTTTGTACCAGAGATCGAACCCAGGGGCATTCTACCTCCAAGCTATAAGCTATACCTACAGTCCTTTTTACCTTTTTTTTTTTTTGAAACAGAGTCTTGCTAGGTTGTTGACAGCCTAAGTTGCTGAGGCTGACCTCGAACCTGTGATCCTCCTGTCTCAGTTTCTCAAATACTGGGATTACAGGCCTGTACCGCCACGCCCGGCTTGGATGTCTCTATCTGTAAAAGAGTTCCAGGTAGTTCTGATAAGTAGCAAGCAGGACACAGAGCCCTGGCCAAAGGGACAAGTGTGAGTCCTCAGCCTGGCTCTCAGAGCCTCATGGCCTGACCACGGCACCGACTTTCCTAATTTCCACTAACCACTAGTTGTGGTTTGAATTGCGTTCCCCAAAGAGATATGGAGACTCCTCACCCCCATACTTGTGAATGCAACTCAAAAAGAAGGTCTCTGTAAGTGACATAAAGTTAAGATGAGGTCACGCTCCATGGGGGGGCAATCTAATACATCCAACGTGACTGGTGTGTCCTTCTAAGAAGAGAAAACAGAGGCACGAGAGGAGACGGCCTTGTGAAGACACAGAGAGACACAGACGCAGGGCAGATGGCCCTATGAAGACAGAGGCAGAGACTGGAGCAGTGCTGCCACAAGCAGAGGGGTGCTGGCAGCCCCCAGAGCTGGAAGGGGCAGAGAGGTTGCTCCCTGGAGCTGCAGGACAGAGGGTGCGGGCGCTGCGGACACCTGGAGCTGGGGTTTCTAGCCTCCACAGCTTCGAGGAAGCCAATTTCTATTATTTTGAGCCACTGGGCCTGTGGCACTTTGGTGTGGTGGCTATCAGAAGCAAATCTACCTCATTTTATTTGAAATAAATTCTGAGAATGTAAGGCATACCCACAGGTACATGATCAATATAAACATAAAAGGTAAATAAAGCCTAATGGAAGCTTAAAAAAGAAGAAGCTAATGCACCCCTCTTTTTATGTCCTTGCTCCATAAAATCAAATTGTTCCTTGTCCCCTGCCTGTGGCCCATGAACGTCCTCCCGGCCGGGCCCACACAGCCCCCAGCCCCCAGCCTCCCGGTCCTCGCATGCACACGCAGATGCATTCCTTCCACGGACCTTCCCATCAGTTCTCTTCCTACCAATAGTAGAGCCTTGCCCACATAGATCTTAGCAGAGTCAGTATTTTCATTCTGGTCTCTATTTACTTCTGTCAGAAGTGGAGAGGACTAATTGTCCGCCAAACCTGTTCTCCCTGGTTTCTGGACCCTAGTCATTTGACTAAGATGTAGCTATTTGTCCAGGTGTCTGCCTGAGGAACAGGAGCAGAGGTGGTGTGCTGGACCGGGAATAGAGCGTCCCCGCGCCAGCTGAACCCGGGCCAGCAGAAACTCAGCTTCAACTGGGGCTGCAAAGATACCCTGCCTGCGCAGTGGCGGCTGTTGGGAAGGAACGATCCAGGGTCTTCGAGTCACTCTGGGAACATGGCAGCCATTGACCTGCTCCCAGGTGCTGTTCTGAGTCTTGTTGGGATGTCATGTTGCTGGGTCTGTGTCATCACAGTTTCACCTTGTCCTAGTCAATCAGAAGCAGGGCACCAATGGGAAAGACTGAAACCCGAAATGCTCCCAAATCTCAAAGTTGTTGAGTACCAACATGATGTCCCAATGGAAGACCTCACCTCTGACCTCATGTGGTGGGTCCCAGTCATGATACGGGTGCACAGCACATTTTATTCAGTGTCCCCAAGGGCAGAAGGATGCTCCGGCCCCATCAGCTGCAATCCACTACCTCTGTGTCAAGCACAAGATGATTTAAAAATATTGTATAAAATTAACTCCAGGCTGTGTGTATAACGTGTATATGAAACATAAATGAATTTCATGTTTAGACTTGAGTCCTAGCCCCAAGATGTATCATTATGTATATGCAAATATTCCAAGATCCAAAAATAAAAAATAAAAAACCCAACCCAAAACACTTCTGTCGCAAACATTCTAGAGAAGGGATACTCAACCTGTGTAGGCTGAATCTCGTCATCCCTACACAACTGTGAGACACTCGAGCATCGACTCCAGGACCGTCGTTTTAGTAACCGACACCTAGCACCGTGCTTTACATATAACACATATTCAGTAAATATTTTTAAATGCCTGAAAAAGCATGAGAATGCTTATAGAGGAGACAACTTGGAAGAGATATAACATCTCTTTGGAAGTATTTAATCACCCGTTGAACAAGAACGTGGGCCATTTTTGTGGTTCCAGAAACCAAAAAAGAGAAAAGAAAAGAAACCAACAAGAAAGCAAAACGAATTTCCTGGGTTTCCAAAAATTAAATGAATTGCCTAGAAAAAAAAGACGAACCTTCTGTGTTTGGAAGTGTTTAAGGGGAAATCGCTGACAATGGCCCGGATCCTGGCAGTTGGCTGTCTCAGCGGGGGTAGAGGAGAGTCAGACGATAAGAAAAGCTGGAGACACTCTGGTGGAGCAGCTGCATTCGAAGACTTGAGATTGGAAGAGGTCTAGGAAGAGAGGCCACACGTAGACAAAAGAAGACAGAAAAACTGATCCAGGACCGAGTCTGGGAGGGGCCTTCCGACGCTCAGGGATGGGGAAGACGAGGAGGTCCAGAGAAGGAGATGAGACCCAGATGTAGCGGCCACCCCGGAGGACGGGTCCCCAGTGAAGGAGACAGCGGTGCCGTGTGGACCATGGTGACCTTGACAGAAGCAGTCAGGATGGTGGCTCAGCCACATTCTGGATGATGGAGACCACGCCCTGGCCGTGCCCCTTTCCCTTTGCTCCCTGTCCTTCTTCCTTCTATACCAGCTGCCCACGCACCTCTAGATTTCAGCACCCGGGCAGTTTCCCACCACCCGCCTGCTCCTCTGCGCCTGAGGGAATCTGGCAGGAAGATCTCTCTGGAGTAACCCGCTCGTGGTGGAATTCTGACGGGAGGCTGCGGCTCCTCTGGGAATCCTGCCGCGTGCTGCAGGTCACCTTCTGACGTGTGTGCACCCGCATCTCCTCCCTTCTGTGAGGCCATGGGACCTTCGAGATGGGGGGTAATGCCTTTCCCATATGCCCTTGGAAGCATCCCGGTGGCTTCGAGCGCTCCATCTCAGGGACCGCCACTGTGTCCCTTATAGGTGCACACACACGCTAAAACCTCAAAGTCTCCCCGACTCTTCCCTCGCCTCAGGTCCACCCAGAAGTGATCCCATGGGCGCTGACAGCAACAGACACCCAGAGCTGCCCTCTGCCTGCCGCACCCATGAGTCCCTGCCGTCCTGGGTCCCCATCACACAAGCCTCCTACCACACATCCCCAAAGCTTCCTACTGGTCTCCTGCTCCCACCAGTCATCCTGCTAATGCTTCCAGAACTCTCCATGGTCTTCCTGTCTCATTCAGAGGGAGAGCCCAAATCCACCCTGGCCTCCAGGGCCTCCATGCCCTGGTCTCCGCTGCCGACCCCTGGCTCCGACACAGGTCCTCACTCCCCCACTCACTGCTGCCCCCCAGTGGCCCTGCTCCAGGAGATTCCTCCCCGATGTCTGCCTGCAACCCTCCCTGCTTCTTGGATCTCTTCTCCAAGTCATCTGACAAACACGTCATCCTGGACCACACCTTCCTGGACAGGGCAGGCCGCCTCGCGTCAGGGCACACCTGGCCCCGCCTGCTTTGCTGTTCCACGGAACACGGTTACCTGGTGGCTGTGCGCTCACTTGCCACTGTTCTCTCTGCCACTGGGGCGACATGAGCTCCAGGAGACAGGACCTGGTTAACTGGAACATCTACCCCCAGCATCCGGAAGAATCATAGCCTGGCAGCGATTGTCTCGGTTTAAACGCAAGCATCTTAGATCATTTGTGGGACAGCCCTCAACTCATAATTACCAGAATCTAGGCATTTCATTGCTGAAAGATGTTTCCGCTCGTACCTCAGGGCAGCAGTGTTGAGAGGGTGACGCTCTTCCCACATTTGACTACAGCGGACACTTAGTGATCAGCTCCAGTGCTCTGAAATCTCCTCATGCTTTTTGCATATTCACTAATTCATCCTACAAGGACTGAGGGGAGCCACCGCGAGTGGCCAGTGTACACGTGCTGAACGCTCAGTGCAGAGAAACCACATGCCGCCCCCGGTGAGCCTCCAGTCTAGCCAGGAGTGGGGCATTTCATCAACATGGCAAAAGTACATTCCTGGTTGCAAGTTTTGGTGAGTGCATTGCAGAAGCAGCACGGGGCTCTCAGAGGGACTGCACGGACATGGGGCCTCTTCTTCAGAGAAGTTGCGTTCAGCCTGAGACCTGGAGGTGGTCCCTGCAGACCTGGCAACCGGGACCTGAGGACGCCCAGGTGTGCAGGCCCTTCTGGGTCTCGGTGATGCACGCGGCTCACTCCCAGGTGTCCAGGATGCCCCTTCCCTGACTGAGGTGGAGCTCGGCTCTCCTGGGACTTTGCTGCAAAATCAACTGCAGCCACCTTCTCGTGTAAAAATAGCATCTCCCTCTGCTTACGGAGTTAGGTTGCTCAGCAACCTAGCTTTTTCCTTTTTCTTTTTGAATCTCCTTGTACGCTAATTTTCATTGGCCCTTTTGGTAATTAGCTTGGAGGGGCTGATTGGTCAGGGCAATCTGATAAGTCATGCAGGAAAGAGTGATGCTGGGGGAGGTGAGGAGACTCCTACACATGCGCTCGGACCCCTGCGCCTTGGGAGGGGGACTGACCCATGGCTTGCACAGAAGGTGGGGCTGAAGAGGACTCCTTGGAGCTATGCCATCCAGTCTAGAGACACATGGAGGTCTTTCCAGTTAGCAGCCTCAAAAGTAAAGAGTTTGGAGCAGTGGGCATAAGCTACCTCTCTCTCTTGCCTTCTTCTCTGTTTCTCTCCGTCTTCATGCGTACGCCACCTAGCTGGGAAGGATGAGAGATTGAAGACCTTCTTTCCAACCAGTGAGTGCAGGTTGGTAACAGAAAGAGGGTCACTGGACAAATAGGTGACAGATCTAGCTCCCCTGCTCATGTCCCCTTGTCAAGGCCAAAGTCATGAACTGACCCGTAGAGCAGAGCTGCGGCTTGATCTCTGTTCTCACACTCCATGCCTGCGGTCGGTGTCTGATAACACAGTGACCATCACCTGAACCAGCCAGAATCCTGCCGACAGGCCTGGGGGGCGGGGGAAGCTACCAGAAAGTTCATGATTGAAACCAGCCCCAGCCCTCTCCTCATTCATGAGAGAGGCAGCTGTAGGTCACTGTCACTGTGCAGAGTCAGCGACAAGAGGAAGCACCAACTGCCTGGGAACAAGAGTGTCTCAGGCCCCGCAGCCGCCACCGCTGCGTCCTGCCTGAGTCACCAACCTAATTCTTGGTAAATGGGTTTTGATGGTTCCACGGGGAAGCTCAGCCTGGGCTCTGTGCTGTTGCGTTCCCAGATCCTAGCCCGGTTCCCAGCGTGAACTCAGTACTCCCTAATCCAGTCCCATGAATGAAGATCCACGCCCGGCAGGAAGGGAAGGGTGTGCCTTCCTGGTATCCTGAGCCCCACACCAGGTATCTCCGCAAACCCACTCTCGAAAGCAATTCATCAAGAATCAACTTTTAAAAATGAACATCGCGCTCCTCTGTTTTGAAAACTCAGTGTGTCCCATGGCACCCAAAAGGAAGCCAGGCTCCTCAGCAAAGCTACAGGCCTCACAAGGCCTGGCCCCCGCCCCTGCCCCAGCCCTGGCCCCTCATCCCCGCCCACCACCCTCTTAAGGTGACAGGTTGATCTGTGCAGAAGAGGGTCTTGGTTCTACTCTCTGGCCCTCCTGGGACTCCCTCCCTGGCCCCCTCGGGTCCTCCTGTAAGGCTGGACTCAGGAAGCCTGGGTGACCGCCTGCCTGCTCCCACTGGCCCCTGTGTGGGCCTCAGTGCTCATCATAGCTCGTAGATAATCCATCCACCTCTACCTCCACTGCATGGTGCCAGTATCCAGAGAGGCATGGGTCTTCTCCTCTCCTTTGTCCCCACTTCCAAGCCCAGCCATGTCACATAAAATCACCCAACAGACATTAGCTGAACATTCCTGAAGTCTGACTATCTAGAGCTACTTATGCATCCCACTATCAAAGTTGCTTTCCAAATAGTCTCAGTCCACTATTAGCTATCGATTTCCTTTGTTCCTGTCTCCTTCGTGTGAGCTATAGGAAGTGGTGCTCAATAATTGCTTCCAAATTGAATGAAAACAAAGACAAATCTCTTTTTTTCATAACTGCATTGATCACAAACACGATTCGATTTCTATTTTCTAAGCTCATGGCCTGCTCAGAACCTTTGTTCGAGGAAGCCTACTCCGTATCCATCACACGCCCAGCCCTCTGGCCACTGCCCTTATTACCAGAGACCCACAAAAGATTTGTCATGCTTTGAACCTGTGCTTCAGAGCTGACCTTGTCTGATGCTAACATGGAAGGGACACTGAGCTTTGGTTTGTGTTCCTGGGTTCCAGTTGGCTGGCTGGTTTTGTCCAGACTAGCTGGTTGTTGTGGGCATCACAGGCACAGAAGGCAGGCCCTGAAACATGCCCACCCATCCTTTCACCTTTTCAAAATAAGGTAGACTTAGGATGCACCCCCACTGAACCAGCTCTCCTCATTTCAAAGGATGAGTATCAGCTACCAAGCTGGCTTGTGTTCCTCGCCCACAAGGGGGAGTTTTAGAAGTGCTGCTGTTGGGGTGGTATTCCCAGCCTCCCTTGCATCCTCCTGTCTGCCTCTTGCCAGTGGAAGGTGAGTGGCAGAGCCACAGCCAGTTCCGGGCCCAGGCTTGAGAGCAGGTACATCTTCCTCATGCTCAGAAGACAGTAAGTAAGTCCTGGGGCGTGAGGATACAGAGGAGCAGGGCTGGGTCCTCGAATTTCTGAATGGGTGAGGGAGCTGCCCAGACCATGACCACAAAGCATCTTGGACTATTATGTGAACCAGAAATAACTTAATTGTGTTTGAGCCTTTTGTCTGTGGCCTGTTTGTTACAGCAGCAAGGACCACTGTGACTGATACCCTACCAACCCGAGCAGGGCAGATCACAGAAGCCATTCTCTACACTCTCCCTGTGTCCTGTCTGTGGCTCCTCACCCAGCCCTGCTGCTTTCCACCCTGAAGAAAACTGAGGTAGGCAAAGGAGAATCACGTGGTGCTGGTGAGTTCGTTAGGTGGGCTTCAGTCTTTGTAGGCGTCTGTAAGGAGTATGGGCAGTGGGAGCCCACTGGAAAACATGAATCAATGCAATTTCATTTGTTTATTTCTCTGAATGCTTCACTACATGCCATGGGATGAGGAGGATTAATTTGGTTGGAAGTTGGACGGGGCTAGCATGGAGGGACAGGAGATGCATTTAGGATTTATTCAGGAATTGAAGGTGATGGGATGTCTTTAAGGCTTGAATGTGATGGGGACAGGAAAGAGAGAGGCCAAGGGCAGCTGCCAGAGTCTTGGGTGGGAGTTTGATGCCATTTACTGAGATGTACAGGACCGGGAGAGAGACAAAGACAAAGGGGGAAAGACAGACAAGCGTTGTCCTTCAGACTTGCCTAGCGGAAGGTGTCAATCAGACGTCCATGTGGAGAGGTCCAGAGAAGTGTTGCTCATTGAAAGGATGAAGGCGGAGGTGAGATTGGGAGTTAAAAGGTCATGCTTAAAACCATCATCTTAGCTGATATCACCTGGGGAAGAAGTGTCCATGTGGAAAGGGCGGGACACTGCAAAGAGAAGATGCGGAGTGCTCAGGAGTAGGAGGAAGCAGGAGGCTGAGATGGGCCAGCGCCAGGAGAAAGGCATGCTTCCAGGAGGAGGAATAGGCCAGGAAAGCTGGAATGCCACGAAGAAGCCGGGGACATTGGCATGGCCACTAGATTTGAAGGAGGGAGGTCACTAGGTTTCACGGAGTGGAGAGAGAGTGACGGCAGGGGGCTCAGGGGAGAAGGAGCCTGGCTGAGGAGTGGGGTGGAAACATCTGCTTTTGTGGGAAGCAGAGAAGCAGGGCAGAGGCTGGAGGGAACCACGGGATGCGGGAGGTCATGGCACTGGAAACGAAAGCCACGAGAGGCTTTTCAAATGTTGAAGGGAATGATCCGGGGTAGAGAGAGTAACTGATGTTGTAGTAGGAGGAAGGTAATTTCCAGACAAAGCCCTTGAGAAGGGACAGGGGCTGGGACGCTGAACTCCCGTGGAGGGGCTGGTCTGTGATTAGGGCACAGACGGCCATCTGTCTTACTAGAAGGGACACCGAGCCTTTGACTATACACACGTTGAGAAATAGATAAGAAAGTATATCTGAGTGATTCTAGGTAAGGACTAACCCATAATTGAAATTGATACCTAATTTTCATAGAATGTAAGACATAATGACTTTGATTTTTCAAAATAAAGCCCTACTCAATATTTTTCCCTGTTTACAGCATGATTTTGGTCCCTAATTCAGGTTGAACCACTTTACGGGGACTTTAGTAGGTTCCTAAATTTCTTTGGATGAGGAGGGCATCCTATACCTTAAATTATTAAACAAACTGTTGTAAACATTAAGTAAAAGAAGTCTTCTTTTTGCCCTTGACATTTTCTCTAAGTCTGAATGTCTCATTCTCCATTAATTTTGCTTATTTTTCACTTAATGCTTTATTTGTGCAAAACCACAGAATCTTATCCAAAAGGAATCCAGTCCAACATGAGTCATGTCCTACCCTCCTCTTGTTCATCAGCAAGAATTTGTCACTTTGAAAGCCTTTCAATAAACAATGTCTACCAAAAAGTCCTGCATAGCAACTAATTGGTAGATTTGAATTTTTGTTTATGTTGGTTCTTACGGCATATGTGCCTAAATCCTTTTTTCCTTCTTAGATATAGATTCACAGTTCACGTTATTTTATCTTTCACCGTGTATGTGCTTTTGTGCCATCAAATATGTTATTTTACTCAAGGACCCGCCACCACCTGGCTTCCCAGTGGCCACGACAAGTGTTGGGGAAGAATCTTTATGCACAGCCAGCATTCTTTGGCCACAGAAAGGGACTTCCTTTACAAAATTAGTAACATTTTCATAGTAAACTTTGCTAATTTCAAGTGATTGAGGAAAATCATTTGAAATGTTGGAAAGATGAAATTTTAGCATATTGTAAAGAAGTGAAATTTTGTTACACTCATGTCTATAAGTCTATTTAGTTATTTTCACTAATATAGAGGATT